>CM073773.1:58764595-59040106 GCA_037158775.1 Hetaerina titia
GTTAGCCACCCATTGTTGGTACATTACAATCCACAGTATCCTATTGTGGTATCAGCTGATGCTTCACCATATGGTGTGGGGGCGGTCCTTAGTCACTTGGTGGATGGTGTTGAAAAACCTGTGCTATTCGCATCAAGCACCCTGTCCAGTGCACAGAAAAATTATTCTCAATTGGATAGGGAAGCATTGGCCCTAATCTTTGCCGTTAAACGTTTCCACAAGTTTTTGTATGGCCAGCACTTCACCTTGGTGAGTGACCACCAACCCCTACGTCACATTTTTGCACCTGACAAAGGGATCCCTACCGTGGCAGCAGCACGACTGCAGAGATGGTCCATTGTATTGTCAGCATATAATTACAAAATTGAGTATCGTAAGTCAACCCTACTAAGTGCTGCTGATGCCCTGTCCAGATTACCCTTACCTACAGAAGATGTTTCTGAAAAAGTGTTCAGTGTGTTGCCAAGTGATTTCCCCTTGTCTTATATTGATGTAGCCACAGAAACCTCCAAAGATGCATTATTAAGTAAGGTGATGGATTTTACACGGCAGGGTTGGCCAAATTTTGTGGGTGAACCAGCTATTGTTCCATTTTTCAGGCAGAGGTGTGACATTACGGTGGAAAATGGCTGCTTGTTGATGGGTACAAGGGTGATTATTCCTTTGAAATTACAGGGAGCAGTGTTAAACTTATTACATGACTCTCACCCTGGAATAGTGAGAATGAAAGCTTTGGCTCGTTCCATCACTTGGTGGCCAAACATGAATAAGGACATTGAAGGGGTAATACAAAAGTGTGAACATTGCCAATTTGTAAACTTTAGGCCAGATTGTTCATCAAATGTATCCTGGCCTAAAGCTGATGTTTGGTGTAGGATACATGTAGATTTCTTTGTGATGCAACAAAAGTGTTTTCTTGTTGTAATTGATAGCTACAGTAAATGGATTGAAGTGTTTTATATGTCTCAGGGTAGCTCAGCCAAAAGGGTATGTGAAAGGTTGGACCTGTTGTTCAGCACCTTTGGGTTGCCTTCACAGATAATGTCTGATAATGGCCCACCTTTCAACTCATCAGATTTTGTGGAATTCTGTCATTTGAGGGGCATTCGGGTATTAAAAGCACCAGCCTACCATCCCCAATCAAATGGAGCTGCAGAAAGGGCTGTACAAACGATAAAGAAGTCCCTGACCAAAGAATTAAGGTCAAATTCTTGTGCCTTGGATAACAATAACATTATAGCTACCCTTAATAAAATCCTATTTGCTTATCGCACTACCCCTCTCTCAGTTGGTGAGTTAAGCCCATCAGAAATGCTATTGAAGTTCAAACCACGTACTCTCCTTTCCTTAATTAAGCCCCAAACTATTTGTCCATCTATCAGTAATAGCTATCCGCAATACAGGGTAAATGAAATGGTGCTGGTAAAGATTAAACCACACAGTGAGCCTGTAAAAGGGGAAATCAAAAGTAGGCTCAGCCAAGTGATCTACATAGTTGATGTTGATGGTCAACACAGGCGTGTCCACATGAACCAACTGAAAAGAGTGTCACCATTAATGATCAACCCTAAATGTACGTCTGTTCTTCCATCCCTAGCAGCTTCTGATACTTCCACCTGGAAGACATCAGTAGCACCAACATCATCATGGCCATCCACCATCCCTGGCCAGCCATTCCATCCTTGTGGACCTGACCATGACCTGGCGCATGGGACTACTCCTAGGATGACAACCCCGACACGATCAAGAAATACTACCTTGCTAGGGCCCCGCCGTTCATCCAGAACAACTAAGGCCCCACTCCGCCTAGATTTATAGGACTAGTGAAGAAGCCAGAGTCTAGCAGGGGAGGAGATGTGGTGTTCTGCTGTCTACGGACCAAGTGTGGTGCTTTACCACTAGGAGGCAGCACAAGCACAAGCAACTATGTTAACAAAAGGGCGACCACGAGGGTTGTTGTACAGGCGTGGGTGTGAGACTATGTAGTGAGATACGTGAGGTAATAAAGGCGTGCGAGTACCATCTGTGTCGTTTGTTTCAACCCGGTACAACCCGACAGTAGAGAGACACATCACCCAGTCTATTCACTTTTTTTAAATGAATGAATGACAGCAGGTAGTTGGGAGGAGATGCCATTTGTGCTTGCTATGATGCTGCATTATAAGGATATAGTTGTGCTTGGTTATCCATAAATATTAGACACAAACACCATCAAAACAAAGACTTTAGTCATACCAATGACACATGAAGCAGCACTGAAAGATGATTCATTCGAAGAACCTAATCAGATTCCAAATATTTAAGAGAAAACTCTGAAAAAAGATAATTTTTTAAAGAAAATGGAGAAAAAGTCAGGAACAGGAATCAAGGAAATGAGTATGAATGGAAATGAATCCTGTTCAAATGTTTTGGACTGCAAGCACATAAAGCTAGTTCAATTTCTATATCACCAAAGACACATGTTTACAGTGCCCATTAATAGAATCAGCTAAGGGTTTTTATCCATAGATGGCTGAATATATGCTTATGCCAGGACCACCTCATGTTAACCTAGCTACAAATCTTTTTAAATCAAGTTAATAAAAAAGCACTTCACCTTGTTTTCACAATAATTTGGAACAATTGTTGTTGACACTGCGAAAAAATTAAAATGCATACAAGAATTTTGCAAACTTGAGATTTCACAAGTTTACTGAACAAAATTCAATGAACTTTTCAAATTCATAAAATAAGTCACAGATACTGAAAATATTGACAAATAAATTTACCATAATTTTGTGCAAGGTGAAACAGCCCCTATCCATAACATTGAGATTTCCATGATTTGTAACCTACTAAATACAAGGGTTGCTATTTATATTTTGAGCCTAGACAACACCAAGTGCTTTAGATGCCATCTGACATTTCCATCTGAAAGTTTGACCCTTTTAAAGCAAACTTTCTTCATTACATTTTGCCGTTTGATCATTACTTGTGTAGTTTACAGTGATGCAAAAATTGTCTCAGCAAAAAAATGGAGTTAACTCATAAACACTTTCATGCAATGATCTTTTATGACTTTCAGCGTGGATTATTAAGACAGGAGTGCATCGATCAACTTATTTCCACTTTTGGCAATGAAGCCCCATCCTTTGCCACTGTGAAACACTGGGATAGCGAATTCCATCATGGCCACCATTCACTCAGCGACGAAAGTCGTGAATGTCATCCAAAATCAGTTGCTGTGCCAGAAAACATTGATGATGTGCAAGAACTAGTAAAGGAAAATCGTCAATAACTTCTTGTGAGATTGAGGCATCCTCAAAGATTAGTATGATGAGCATCAATAAGAACATTTAGCTGTGAAAAAATTTGTCCATGTCGGATCCCGCATAATTTGACAGAAGCTCAAAAAGATGCTCGTATTAATTGGTGCAAAGAAATGCTCAACAAATATTACCATGGTTCATCAAAAGCTGTGTATAATATCTACACAGGTGACAAATCTTGAATCTATGCATATGAGCCTGAAACAAAACAGCAACCCACTGTATGGGTCTTCCAAGATGAGCCGAATCCGACAAAAGAGATTCGTGCACGAAGCACATCGAAGAAATGATCGCCTGTTTCTTCGGAACAACTGGGTATGTGGCAAGCATACCATTAGATCAATGTAGAACCATGAATTCTGAATGGTACACGAGCATTTGTTCATCTGAAGTGCTTGGTGAACTATGGAAAAATAAGCAGAAACGAAGGATCATTTTTCATCATGACAATGCAAGCTCTCAAAGATACTACTTATTTGATTGGCCAAAATGTCTAATTGATGTGTAATCCTCCGTACATCCCTGATTTAGCACCAAATGACTTCTTTTTTTTCCTGTTTATCTAGAAACAATTGCGTGGCCAACGTTTTTCGGCACCTAAAGAAGCCATTGATGCATTCAAAAACCAATTTTTGGAATTACCTCAATCGCAGTGGTAAAAGTGTTACGAAAATTGGTTCGAGTGCACGCGAAAGTGTATTGATTATCACTGAGAATACTTTGAAAAACAATAAGGCCATTTTCAACAAAAAGTTACTGTCTTTTTATTATTGGGCTCTAAATATAAATAGCAGCCCTCGTATGTTAGGCAAGAAGAGAACATTTTATACTACCCACTTTGAGCCTCAATTTTCAGTTTTAAAGAATTTAAGCATTTATTCTTTTTCTGTTATAAGTTGAGTTTCCCTTGTGCGGTGAGTCCATGAGCATCCACATGCATATAGTATTGCATTTTAACAGTGACACTATGGCAAGGATTTCCAAAAAATCATCTATTAGTAGGTTTAGAAAAGAGAGAACAGAGTAATAGCTAAGGGTGATAAAGGGTGACTGTGAGAAAATACATTAAAGAAGACTGACTCCCCTAAGGCATATTTTAAATGAGTTATTTGATATAGTAAGAAATTAAATTTCACAAAAACATAGGAATCATTTTTAGATGACTATTTTCTGCTAGAGAACCACTAGTTTTTTTTCTACTATGAGAATTCATTAATATTCATTCCTCTTCATCCAGTATTCACAAATGCATACAACTGAAGAAAAAAGACCAATTTTTAGTGATTTTGGATATGAACGTTAGGCATTGATAGAATTCCTTATTCCTAAAGTTTTACAGGTGAAACTTAAAATTCACATGGATTTCTTAGTTTTCCAGTTTCCCACACCACCTATAAGTCATGTTCATGTTCCACCAACTCTTTCACAACTCAAAATAACACCGTAGAGTTAGCAAACAATCTGAACCATAAGTGACATATAATAATATAAAGAAGAAAAAATGTAATTCATCACTGCAGCAAATGCTTTTCTGAAACAGGAAATTACTCTTGAATTTGAGTAAACAAGTAATCAAAGAAAAACCATGAGTAATAAATTTTGAAGAAAACTCACCTAAAAACTATCTGAAATTTCCAGCTTGAAAATTGACAGTAAAATATATAAAAGCAACTGTCCCTAAGGATAATTTTCCATCAACAAAAAAACACACTCACTATTTGGAAACATATATTGTCATAAAAATAAGACTACGTATCAAAAAATAAATTCACCTTTGGCAATGGGGGAGGATTAGCCATGACATGCATTCCACCCACATCCACCATATTTGGCATTGAAGGGTGGATTGGTGACAGTACGGGATGGCCATTGAGAAGTACAAGACTTGTGTTCTTTTCCAATTCCCACAATGACGGGAATTCTTCACCAAAGAACTTTTTGGCAATGTCATTCTGCTCTGGCAACGCCACATACCTTAAGGAAACAATAATTCCACAATTCAATTTAGATAATCTACAAAAATGACTACAATACTGACCTCAATAATAGAGTACAGCTTAATTTTTGTGCCCTGAACATAGACATGTATGCAAGTCTCAAAAGGTCCTAACTTTTTCACATTCCAGATTAAGTCAAGACATACAGTTCAGCGAAAAGAAAGGATCAGAAAAGGTTCAATAAAACATGCTATTAAATAAACAAATGTCAAAATAAAAAATTCAAGTGTTTCATGGCATAAAATGCTTGCAATATTGATTTATACTGCTCATCCCAAACATCCCGCCATTAATTGAGACCTAAATGAATGTTCGGAATGAGCGTTATAAATACATTTGGACAAGCATAATAATAAATTGAATTTATTTTAAATCAAATATTCTAAAAGAATGGGCAGTAATAATCAGCATTCCTATCTAAAGACCACCAATATCCATTTTACATATTTATTTCTGCATATAAAAAATAACATTGGCAACTAATCCCTTAATCCTGCCTATCATCATCATTACACCAGAGGAAGGCATAATATCTGTGCAATTAAAAAGTAATAATAATAATAATAATCACATTGAATTAAATTCAACACAATCCCAAGTTAATGGAATTCTATTAATTCACATTTGACTTTTAATAATCAAACCACTTTACTTTTCCACTTAAACTTAAGTTTATGTGGAAAAGTAAAGTGGTTTGATTATTAAAAGTCAGTATGAAGATTTTCCACCAAGTTACGCCAGAAACTGTTTTATTTTAATTCACATTTGTACAGGAATTCTTAAGTCCAGGAGTCGCATGACGGGTGCAAATATAATTAAGCCAGGAGCTATGAAAGTTCACCTACCTGCGATACAGACTCACCCCAACGGTAAACACTGCATTCTGTAATCGCTCCCAGAAATTCATTTTGCGTCCAAAGGGCAGGAACCAATTCGGCACATGAGCCATCATTTTTGGGTTGCCAACAGCATCATTTGCCCATGCCATGGTATATTGTGATACCATCATAATCAATGGAGCATCAAAATGGTGAGCAAAGCCCAATAGGCAATCAACAAAGAACATCTCAACAATCACAAGATCAAATTTTTCTGATTTCGGATCTTTAAAATGTGAAAAACAAAAGAAAAATATCAATGATTAGCAAACTTTACCAGAGGTACATTATCATTTAAATTTATGAAAAGTACTGACTTTAATTAATAGTTTATCATACACACTTATCATTAAGTGTGAAATAAATAATTTATTTCTTAACCAAGGCACCTTTTAGCATTGTATGTACAGGAAATCAACAGCATTCATTTTGGATAATAATGAACATTTGGACATTTAATGTCAAAAAGAATGTAACTGCCTTCACAGAGATTAAATACATGAGCGATGAGGAATGAAAACGAAAAGGAGTACCTGCTCAAAGCCACCAGACAAAGAGCTAAACCAAATAAATAGATGATAGCAGAAAATAATTAAATTCCAAACCAGAACATAGTCAAAAAGTTACAAAAGATTAAGAAAAGAAAGAATTGCCATTAATGGATCGAGGAAGACTCCACCTGAATGTATACAGTACAAACATGTCCAAGGCAAAGTTACAGAATATAGCAACTTACAGTACTGTGAGGCACCACATCACTGAGTTCATTCAATGTCAATATCACGTTTAATGCCACAGCCAAAAAATCAGAGTCATTCAGGATTACAATGGTGAAATCCTTCTTGAAAATTAAGATGAAGCAAGTGGATGAAAAAAGTGTTTGGTTCAACTTTATGGCACGAAAGAAATGTGAGCCAGAAGACTGGACGAGGAACAAGAATGTGATTGATTCAAATTCACGAATTTACCTCTCTGATGCAAAGGAGATGGACGCCGCCGGAATATAGAGCTAAAATGCGTTACAAAACAAAAGATTTAAAAATGCATGAGTTAGGCAAAATGAAATACAAAGAATTAAACAATAAATTGAGAAGGGCCACAAATAAAGCAAAAGAAGAATGGTGGAAAACGCAATGCGAGGATATGGAAAGTTTACAGAAGAAGGGTGAAATTAGTGCTCTATACAGCAAGGTTAAGTTATTATCGGGAAGTAAGAAGGCAAGATCTGTGCTAACAGTTAAAGATAAGTGGGGTAAGATAATAGTTGAACCAGGAAAAATCCAAGAGAGATGGAAGGAATATATAGAAACACTGTATGGTAAAGAGCTTAGGCCGACAAGGTTAGACATAGGAAAGGAACATGACGTAGAAGAAGATAGCTTAGGTCCAGGCATACTCAACGATGAAATAGAAAGGACATTAAAGGAGATGAAAGCAAATAAGGCCGTGGGGGTGGACAACATACCTGTAGAACTGTTGAAATGTTTAGGAAAATGCGGGAAGAAGGCCCTATATGGACTGATTCGTAGTATCTATGAAGAAGGAATCTGGCCGGAAGATTTTGTGAGACCGTTGTTAGTTCCTATTCCAAAAAAGGCAAAGGCTATATCATGTGAGGATTACAGAACAATAAGTTTGATAACCCATGCAGCTTAAGTTATTCTCAGGATCATCAACAAAAGGATAGAGAGTAAGGCAAATGATTACTTAGGGGATGATCAGTTTGGGTTTAGGAAGGGAAGAGGTACGTGTGATGCCATTGCAGTAATGAGATCACTAATTGAGAGGAATATAGAATACAACCAGGACGTTTTTGCCTGTTTTGTAGATTTCGAAAAAGCATTTGATAGGGTGAATTGGGAAAAATTAATGAGTGTATTGCAGAAAATAGGAATGGATTGGAGGGACAGGAGACTGATCCGCAACCTGTACATGTCTCAGACTGCTCAGGTGCGAGTGGGGAACGGAGAGTCCGGATGGGCAGTGTTAGGAAGATGGGTAAGGCAGGGTTGCCCATTGTCACCGGTGCTGTTCAACGTATATATGGAGGAAATGATTAAAGAGGCATGGGAAGAACTGGAGGTAGGAATGAAAGTCGGAAGGGAATTTGTAAAATCTGTTAGGTCTGCTGATGACCAAGAGTTGGTTGCTCAGTCAGCCAAGGGGTTGCAAGCATTGTTGAGTGAATTGGAGGTTCAGTGCGATAAATATGGGATGAGAATCAATATTAATAAAACAAAGGTTATGCGATTTTCCAGAAAGAAAAAGGCTAAGCTAAATATTAAAATAGGCGGGGAAAAAATAGAGCAGGTAGAGCAGTTTACATATCTCGGAAGTGTTTTGGACCAATACGGTCAAAGTGGTTGGGACGTAAGGAAAAGATTTGCACTAGGCAAGGAGGCTTTCTCAAGGAGGGAGTTGATGACGGGGACGTTGAGTAGGGATGTTAAGAAAAGACTCGTAAAAACTCTGATATGGAGCGTAGCTATGTACGGCACGGAAATGTGGTCGCTCAATCAGGAGGATAGACGTAGATTGGAGGTTTTTGAAATGTGGGAGTGGAGAAGAATGGAGAAGGTGAAATGGACCGAAAGGAAAACAAATGAGGAAGTACTAGAGATGGTGGGTGAGGAGAGGGGTTTGTTGAGAGAAATCCTATGGAGGCAGGAAAAATGGATGAAAGGCATATTGAGCGGTAGTGGAATGTTGAAGAAGGTAATAGAGGGGAGGATGTTGGGCAAGCGAGGTAAGGGCAGGAACAGGATAGGGATGTTGGACGGGATGAAGGGAGGAAAGAAGTACACCGAGATGAAGAGGGACCTGATATAGATTAGTTTGATAGGTGGGGAGTCACAAAATGTTTATTTGATAGTTGTGTCCATCCAAAAACCTACCTTAAATGGTAGATTACCTAATAATAAAGTGAATAACAGAAAAGTGCAAAGGTGGGGCAAGAGTATACAGAACACAGGAGAAGATAAGGAAACTAAATTAAACCTATTAATGGATAGGGAAGGCTGCTGACACCCGAGGTCAAGTCGAACTAATTAATTATAGTTCACTGTAGCCTATACTTGGAGAACCTACGAAAGGGGAGGGTTCAGAGAGGTCAAAGTTCTGACCAAGTCGAGACTGGCAGGAAACAGGATGGCTATTTCACAGCAGCCCACAAGGATGACTTTAAAAAATAAGCTCTCACATGAAGAATATAACTTTCAACTCGAAAACAACGAAATGAAATATAGTACTCAATATGGAACACAATTATTCTGAATAACGATAATTTCGATTGAAGTCTTTGTAGGTGGAAATGGATACCAACAGCAACCAATACGGGTCGAGACACTTCATTGTCTACATAAGTTTTAAGCATAAGAAAATTCGCATTGTTACCCCAAATGTTCCATGTTTAAAAACATTAAACCTTACATTACTATCAGAAATATGTTTTAAATTGTTCTGTGCCTTGCTGCTTAGATTTTCATTAATGAAGTAACATTAAAAGTATAAATTCGTCCACCTCTTGCAACGAGTTTATTATGTAAATATTGTCAAACCTACTACGATTAATGGAAATACTTACCAGAGGAATTGTACGATAAATACTTCTGTAGCTCTGGGGATGAAAGCTGAGTCTCACATACATTATTCGCAAATCCCCACAAAGCCATGTGCTCATGAAGTGGAGTGTTTTCTGGGCTAACAAGGAACTTAAGAAAAGTGTTTTTGTCAACTACTGGTACTGGAATGACGACGTTTTTGAAATTCGGAGTTTTAGCTTTCGACAACTGAACAGGACTAGCAACTTCTACGGTGTGCCCACGTTCGGCCAAATTTCTCATTAATGCTTCAAAAACCATTAAATGACTAGGTGCTGGCATAGCAAATAATCCCAAAATCCGTGCAGATTCTGTTATACTTCCACATAATAGTGCAGAGAGTAAACATGAGATGACGAGCAGTTTCGTCGTTGAAAAGAGGGAAACACTATAAATTTCCATAGCAGAAACAAAATTCTACAAAGTCAATCGCTTGAAGTCACAAAGTTTCCTAGAATAGGTACAGTTTATCACGCTTAACCAGTTATATCCCAGCGGTTGCAAAATTTAACTTCATGCAAAAAGTTTCCTCTGAATTATTCTAAAACTCACTCAATCTTATCAACACGTGTGCTAGCTTGTGTAAACTCTAGCCTTCCGCCGCGTTTTGACGCAGAACGATACCTGAAGCAGCTTGTTGTCATGACCTATGATTCCAAGCATTGCAACATATCTTAATTTTTTCTGCCACAATCTTCAGGGTCATCGTAACTTCCGCGACTGTGAAGACTTGTTGATTGTTTAGTTCAATTCTTCCCCGTACTACAGCACCACGAGACGCCTTGAAAAAAGTGAGTATCGGCGAGTACCGCTAACTTCGCCCCACCTCTTCTTCTTAGTACCCGGGAAATCGAAACCATGAAAAATGCCTTTCTCTTTCCCTTATTTCACTATGTTAGTGGTGGTCATATTGCGTATGTCCAATGTTCCTAGTAATTAAAGTTTTAAATCTATTTCCTTTGTTATCAAAATTAAAATTTCGTAACTTGGATAGTTGCAATAAACAGATGTAAGTGTTGATAACGATAGATAATGCAGCTGCATAAAAGAGAATTTTTGTATGATCTTGATTTTTATTATTGTGTAGAAGATGCATACTCGGTGACCTACAGATTGAATTCCGATTGATATCGATAAGGATGCAACCAATAGTTCAAAGTCCAACTAAAATAGGTAGCTACTTGTAGTTGGTTATTCTCTCTTTTTGCTATTGGATATCCATATCTTATTGGAGTTACTGAAATTAGAGACTATCCACCAAGACAGATATCTAAATGTAACATTATGTTCTCTGAGAAAATTCGATGACGAAATTTCGTCTAGGTTATTACTAATGTCAGCAGGTAGATTATAGCAGGTATATTTCCTACAATTTAGTGTAGTATCCACGAAAATTAATTTTCCTTTACCTAGTTGGTGACTTAGTGTCTATTCTAGTCAGGAAATCGGATTGGCATTATTTTATGTTACTCTTAAAACTATAATTAGTGATCTAGATGTTATAAATATGAGCATACGATGGGGGCTATTATGAACTGCTTATTGCCTGTGGCGTTCATCGGCCTGCGGAGTGATACCATCCTAAATGGTAGGATTTACACTACGGCCAAGATACTCTGCTTTTTTCAGAATCTCTTCCTAATCAGGAGACATAAAAGCTGTGTTCCTAAGTAACATTTGAAACTTGCATATTTTGCCTTTTCTCAAAGTTACCTAAGTTATGGCTTAAGGCTTTCGGGACATGCAAGTGACAAAAAAGCTCTGCTTATGTTACAAAAGAAATTAATTAGGATTATAACCAGCCCCTGCCATCATGATCACTGTCGTCCACTATTTGTCAGGCTAAGAGTGAATGATTGTCTTTAACATATACATTTACCAGTGCTTAATTTGTGTAAAAGATAATGTCAAGATAGAATATATGCAGCCACAGTACAAGCTCAAGAAATATATTATATATTACCTAAATGTTCAAAACTAGTCGGATAACCATACCTTAAAATTCTATAACAAACTTCCACATACTCTAAGATAGACTAGCTATAAAAAACCATAAACACAGTAATCAACCCAAAGGTCAGTTTAGTAGGTGATAGTAGAGTTCAAGAGTTCACCCAGTACTAAGCCAGAGTACGGCATGTGAAATTCACACATCAGGGTACCAATTCCTTTCCCTGTGCCAGTTATGGTACCCGAAAAATCACATAGCTTGGGTGGAACTGCAGGTGCCCAGAGTGCCTTGCCCGGGAATTGAACCCGGGACTCTCCAGTCAGTAGTCCAACGATCTACCCCATGGACTACCGCAACCCATATGCTTGCTATAATAGGTTCAAAAATGTAATTGAAGATTGATTGATTGATTTCAAACCGCTTGTATTCTTGAAGTGAATATTTTGAACTGGACTTTTTGAAAGTGAAGTTATAATGCATGTGTTCCTCCTCATCACGGTAATGAATATAATGTTTATATGTTCTTTTGACAACATCTGTGGTGGCAAGTGCTGCTCTTTGATGAATAAAGATTTGAAACTCCACCTGGTCATATTTTCAATATGGCAGAAATTTGCTTATATTTGTTGTCTTCACGTATTAAAATCATTAAATTTGAAGATAGTGGTGCATTAAACACTGTTATAATGGATTTACAAATAACCAGAATGGTTGAATCAAAATGGCCATAGTGAAATAAGCATTATTGATTCTTCAAAAATTATCTCATAAGAACTATGCTTAACTTCTCTATTAGTTACTACCACTCTTACAAAACCAGTGGAAGCCGGCATGACAAAGAGGCTTACTTGAAATACAAAAGAGATTATTATAATTTAGTTAGGTGTGCAAAAAATAATGCTTACAAGGATTTTATATTGAATGCAAAAAATAAACAAAAGGCAGCATGGAGTGTAATCAATCAAGAAGTTGGTCATGGTAATGGAAAAGAAAATCTTCCTTTCACCCCAGATGCTGTAAATAATTTTTTCTTAAAAGCTGTTGAAGACAATTTGTTTTCTCGAAAAGTTGATGCTGCCAATATTGGTAATATGCTGCAAAATCTTCCTCCGAATAATTTAAATTTTAAATGGAATTTTGTTACTCCACTTGATATTATATCGACTGTTAAAAAATTTAAAAAATCCAACAGTAAGGATATTTATGGTCTCTCTAACTCCCTAATAAAGGACATTATTGTGCTAATTGCAGAACCATTAGCAATGTTAGTCAATTTATGTTTTGAGACAGGAGATTTTCCAACAGCTCTAAAATATTCCAAAGCAGTGCCTGTCTATAAGAAAGGTGATAAAGATGATTTAGCTAGCTACCGCCCCATTTCCATAGTCCCTGTTTTTGGTAAAATTTTTGAAGCTATTATGAAAGATCAAATATGTAATTTTTTTGAGTTAAATAATCTCTTTTCCAAATCCCAGTATGGCTTTCGATCTGGGAAATCTACAATTTTGGCAGTAGAGTCCATAGTTAATTATGTCATTAATGCATTTGAAGAAAAGGAATCAGTCTCAGTGACACTATGTGACCTTAGTAAGGCCTTCGACTGTGTTAATCATTCAATATTACTAACAAAGCTAGAACATTATGGTATTAAGGGAGTTGCATTGAAACTAATGTAGTCATATTTGGATGATCGCCACCAATTGGTTGAACTTGATGGCTGTCGGTCTGCAGCTCTTAAAGTAAAATGTGGTGTACCACAGGGCTCTGTGCTTGGCCCAGTACTTTTCATCATCATGATTAATGATTTGCCCTGTAATATGAAACCTAGATCTGTTTTATATGCTGATGACACTACTTTTGTGCAAAAGTGTCAACATCTAGAAGATGCAAAGTTACGATCTAGCGCTACCCAAAAACAGGCTAAGGAATGGTTTGAAGTTAATCATTTACAATTAAATACTAACAAAACTCATCATATTGTGTGCAGTCTTAAATCAAAAATAACTGATATTGAAACTGCTAAAATACTAGGAATTTATATTGATACAAAACTTAATTGGGAGACTCATATCAGTCAGACCTGTAATAAACTTAGTAAAGCTGTTTATATGTTAAGAAAGCTCAACTTTCTCATTTCAAATGAGTATCGTTTAACACTTTACCATGCCTTCTTTCAATGTCATTTGAATTATGGTGTTGAGTTATGGGGTCATTCCCCTCATGTTAAACAAATTTTGCTACTGCAAAAGAGAGCTATTCGCTCTCTTGCTAATATACCACCACGTGATTCCTGCAAACCTTTTTTTATTAGGTATGGAATCATGACTGTATTCTGTTTGTATATCTTTAAGGCTCTGATTCATGTGAAAGTTAATCTAGAAACTTATCAATTAAGATCCAACCTCCATAACTACTCCACAAGAGGTAAATCGAATCTAAATACTACTTATTGTAGATTGTCATCAACATACAACACATTTCACAATATGAACATAAGACTGTATAACTATCTGCCTACTCAGTTGAAATCAGATGGTATCCAGAGTTTCAAGAATAGGGTATATACCTGGTTACTTGCTCACCCACTATACTCATTGGATGAATTCTTTTGTGACAATGTTCATCACATTTAAGAAAGTATGTTTATATGTTAAATAATACTTATATTGACGACATTTAATATGGTTGTACCATTTTTAAAATGAATAAATTATTATTATTATTATTATTATTATTATATCAACACAATGTAATTATTAATTTTATGTAGTGATACCAATTATTTTATGTGGCATACACATAGTTAACTCCAACCCTGAGCTCTATTTTTATTATAAGTACTTCACTTTCATTTGCATTCATCCTTTGAGTAAAATTAGATAAGTACTTTATAAAAAAAACTTTCATGTTAAGTGTAAGAATAAATCCACTAAAGGACTTACTTATAAATGCTGGATGTGTGTAACCACATTTAAATAGGTAATGAAGACTTTGTGAAACAATTTGTTCCTGTATGTGATTTGTTCAATGTGTGCCCGTCGTGAGTTGCCAAATCTATTCATCTATTCTTTTGATATTCTTGGTTAAATACAATTGATGATCCAGAGATATTCTAATTATTACCCTGTCAGGTTTATTCTATTATAGATATAATCCTCTTTTCCATATTAAATGAGGCGATGAAAAATGTGTGAACTGCTTACATGTTCCAATATTTCATTTGTTAGGTGTTTATTCTTTGGTACACTATTGTATAGTGCCAAATCTAATGCTTTAGCATTCTTTTTAATCATCAAATATTTGAATTCATAAGCAAAGGCATTCAAGAGTTCCAGATGAAGAAAGTAGACAAAACATTAGCTTAACAGAATTAGATCAAGCCATTGAGAGTAAAATTAATTAATGCACAAGGGCCAGTTCTAACACAGGAAACAGTAAATCGGGCAAAAGAAGCACCTCATATCAAAAGCAGGCTGTCAGCAAGTGAAGGAACAGGTTTGAAATTTACATAAACCTATTCAAAGTTAGTGGCATATTACAGTGTAGAATGTTGAGCCAACCTAAAAAAACACAAAGAGAAAATTTAATTTTTTAATATGCTGGTACCATTATTATTGAAATCATTGCCTCCTAAATTATTTCAAGGTTAAACCCCAGCCAAAGGAAATGAGTGAATTAGATGTTGCCCTTCCTAGTTACCTTGGGAATCCTATATTTCTTGATTCACATTTGGAAAATGAGCTCATTATCAATGATTAAGAAATGGTGCCAGGTTGCTCTAGAAAAACAAGCAACGAAGAAGTTCCGGACAGAGTGAGAGAAAAGTGCTCATTGACAGAAGTAACAGAAAACAATCAACAGACCATTTGGGTGCCTGATAAGACATTTAATTCAAAATATTTCATAAAAGCCTATATTCTAATTGTAGTATTGTACAGGGCCATTGCAGAAAAAGATTGGAAATTTTAATGTTCCTGTGCCCATATTTATAATACTCTAGTCGAACAATAATAAGCAATAATGCATTTTTCAACAGAGTGAGGGAAAAGTACAAGTTAACAAGTAGTAGGAACTGGCTAGGATGCCTGATAAGACATCGAGATTGAATGCAAATCTTATTGGGAAATAAATTTAAAATAGCAATTTCCACAAAAATAAAATTTAATGCGACCGGTTTTAATGTTACTACATCATCATGATATAGTAACATTGAAACTGGGGGAATTATTATTACATTATTGGGGAAGATTAGAAGCATTAATGAAAAGGCAAAGACCTAGGATGGAATTAATGGATGCCAATAACAAAGATATTGGAACAACTTGAATGTGAAAGAATTGGCATTAAATGGAGAGCTCCTTACAAAGAGATCATACATTCCACTCAGAAACCCAACATGTCAAGTTATAAGTCTTTCTGAACCAAGTGATGGTGATAATGGACAACCCTGCCTTACTCCTATTCCTGACACTGCCCATTCAGACTCTTCATTCTCTACTTACACCTGAGTAGTCTGAGACATGTACAAGTTGCAGATTACTCTCCTATCCCTCCAATCTACTCCTACTTTCTCCAATATATTCATTGGTTAGTTTTTTTTCTAATTCACTCTATCAAATTCATTTTTGAAGTCTACAAAATAGGCAAATACATCCTAATTGTATTCTATGTTTCTCTCTATTAGTGACATGGGGGGTGAAGAGTCAAGATGGGTGGTGTTAGGAAGAAGAACAAGACATTGTCACATGTGCTGTTCAGCACATATGTTGAGGGAATGATTTAAGAGGCATAGGAAGAACTTGAGATAGGAATGAAACTTGGTGTGAAATTCATAAAATCAGTCGATTTTGCTGATGACCAAGCTTTGGTTTGTCAGTCAGCCAGGGGGTTCAAACAATGCAAAATGTTTTGGAAATTGAATGCAATATATATGGGCTGAGAATAATTGTAATTAAAACAAAGGTATGCAGTTTTCCAGAAAAAGAAAGACTAAGTTCAGCATACAAATAGGAGAGCAAAAACAAGACCATATAGAAGAGTTTACATATCTTGGGTGCATTTTGGATCAAAATGGTAGAAGTAATAGGGACATAAGGAAAAGAGTTGCATTAGACAAAGAACCTTTCACAAGAAGGTAATTGATAACCTGGATGTTGAGTAAGGATTTAAGAAAAGGCTAATTAAAACTTTGATATGAAGCATGTTTATGTAGAGTGTAGAAACATAGTTATTTAAGCAGGATGATAAGCATACATTGTAGGCCTTAAAAATGTGAGTGTGGAGAAGGTGAAGAGGATAGAAAGGAAAACAATTTATCACCTCAGCAATCTACCAATGTTGACAATTTCCTTTTACCTCAACAACCTTACACATCATTTCAGTTTTTTACAGTAATATTTCGGATTTTCATCATTAACACATGAAATTTACCTGCAAATACCATTCTGAGCATTCTTAATACTTCTGCACACAACTGTTAACATTATTTTTCACCTTTTTCAATCATCTTAATTCTTTGAACTAAGGAGTATGAGGTCTTTCATGGCAATTGTTTATTTGATAAAGACATGGCAGTACTTGGCTATTCCTTTACCAACTCCATAAACATTATGCATATCTTTGGGGTTATTTATGCCTCTCAACAGTATTCATTCTAGCTGCAAAAACTCATGAAGTAAAAGGGTGTAGGAAAGGCAAGTGTGATTTCAGCTAAATAAATATTCAATGATTTCATGTTCAACCTCCCCTCACCAGCCCCTCATAAGTCCAGATTGCTTCTGCTTGTTTATCAGCCTTCATAGACTTTTCCAGGCCAATCTCCATGGTGGTCACACTACCATGTAGTCTCCCTAATGTCCTGCCCACACCTTTCCATTCCCTTTCCATCCTCAGGCCAAGGTATTCACACCCAATCATCTTTACTTTTGCCTTCACTATACTCTCTCCTTACTAGAGCTTTCAAAAACGTATATCTCCATATTTTTTTGAATAATTTGTACCTGAAGATGTCACCTGTGCATTGCAATTGGTTGTGTAATGTTAAATTTTTCATGTAATCCACAATCTTCATTGAAATAAACAGTTTCTGGCGTAACTTGGTGGAAAATCTTTATACTGACTTTTAATAATCAAACCACTTTACTATTCCACATAAACTAGTTTATGTGGAAAAGTAAAGTGGTTTGATTATTAAATGTCAGTCTAGAGAGAGGTTAGAGTATCAGCCCGGCAAGTCAAAAGATCTGGTGTTCAAGTCCCAATCAAGGAAATATTTGTGCACTTGTAATCTGCTCGATTCCAACTTTCCTGTGTTTATATTTTTATATATGTTCCTATCCTGGATTAAACAATTTTTAAGTGATCGTGTCCAAACAGTCGTCCTGGACGGTGTATCATCCGATACTGTCAAGGTCACGTCGGGGGTACCACAAGGAAGTGTCATAGGTCCCCTCCTTTTCCTTATTTACATAAATGACCTCAGTACCGTAGTTAATAGCAAGCTCCGTCTTTTCGCCGATGATGCAGTAATTTATGGGGACATCTGAAGTCACGAAGACAGAGTCGTGTTAGCCAACGACCTAGATGCAATTCAAAATTGGTGCGATACATGGCAATTGGAATTGAATTTTAAAAAATGCGTAGTAATACATTTTTGGGAAAAGAGTAATTCCCTCCCTTATAGTTACAAAGTGAAACAAACCAATATCGAGAGGGTAGATTCCTTTAAATACTTGGGTGTAACAATTACTCACGATCTGTCCTGGGGAAAACACATACGAGAAATATGCGGTCGTGCTAATAAAAAATTGGGATTTGTGAAAAGAGTGCTAGGTAAATGCGACGAAAAGGTGAAAGAACGATGTTTCCTTGCCTTGGTCAGGCCCCACCTAGAGTATGCTGCCAGTATATGGGATCCTCATAACATAAATTTGGTTTCGGAATTAGATCGAGTTCAGCGGAGGGGGGCTAGATTTGTCAAACATTGTTATGACCAACTCAGCAGCGTATCCACTTTGCTAGACAATTTAGGTTGGGATTCTCTTACACAGCGGTGTTTCCAATATAGATTAAACTTATTAAAAACATTTAAAGATGGGCCCTTTTCCGATGACATCAAGGATATAATACAAACCCCAACGTATTACGGTCGAAGGGATCACGAATATAAGACTAGAGAGAAAGACTGCAAGACTGACAGGTTTAAAATGTCATTTTTTCCAAGAACGATAAAGGACCAGAATGCTCGTAGTCGAAATTCCACAGGACTTAGTTCATTACAATAAGTATTAACGTACAGGTTAGGGACTTCGCGAGGATGTGTATACATGTGTGTATGTATGTATGTATATATATGTATGTGTGTATATATATATATATATATATATATATATATATATATATATATATTTTTTTTCCTTCAGGTTCCCCCCACCTTTCCTCACCTAACTCCCAACCCCCTCAACCCTTACCCTTCCCTCATGGTGCTACACCCCCTGCCACACACCTTTTTGGTGGCTCGCAGGGTACTTATGTAAATGTAGATGTAGGTGTAGATCCCTTTTCCTTACATCTATTTCCATGTGAATGAATATTTGTTTGCCGTATGGTGGGATTTTGTGTTTGAATGTGAATTTGGCCAATGTGGCTCGTCTCTTTCTTCTTGCTATTCATGCCACAAAAGGCACTGTTCCTATCCTTTATGATATTGTATGATTGCTAACCTACTGTCCTTTCCTCTTCTGTGTCGACTATTTCTCCTTTGATGGGTGAAACAGTTCCCTAATGCCACCTCTTGGTCGAAGAATCAAGGCACTTGGTTGCATAAAAACCCGCAGATCTTAGTGTAAATAACATGTCTTTGATTGCTCAAGTGAGCATTGGCACAGCAAGATGAAAGATCTGGTGTCAAGTCCAGGTCAAGGAAATATTATTGCGCTTATGATCTGATTAATTCCACCTTCCCCACCTCTCCTGTGTTTGTCCTTTATTTGTGTTCCTATCCCTTTTCCTTATATCTATTTCCATGTGAATATACGAATGTAAATGTTTATTTATATACAGACACTGGGGAAAAGAAACAACTAGGTGTATATATATACACCTATACTTAAAAAAAAAATATATATATATATATGTATATAAATATATATATGTGTGTAGTAAGTATATATATATATATATATATATATATATATATATATATATATATATATATATATATATATATATATATATATATGTTCTTGAATTTTCAGTGGTGCAACCACCTCTCTCAAGAGGAATTAGGAACAGAACTGAGGCAGAGGAGGGCCCGAAAGCAGTGGTAGGAAGGAGAAGGGGGAAAATGGGGGAAAAGAGGGAAAAAGAGGGGAAAAGAAAGGAAAAGGGGGGAAAAGAGGGGGGGGAAGGCATTCGTGGTGAGGGGTTTGGAGGGGTTGTGTATGGCGCGGGAATTTAAAAAAAGGTGGGGATGATATGGTGTAAATGGTGTAAATTTATGAGGAAATTGTCTAAGGAGTCAGGGTCATTGCAAATTCTGTGTCCCCTTATGGAAAGGGAATAAGGAATGGAACGTTTGGTGTGGTATGAGTGACAGCTGTTGAAATGTAAGTACTGTCGTTTATTTGTGGGTTTTATATGTACGGATGTGTGAAATTTATGGTCTATAAATGATATGTTTACATCTAGGAAAGTGATTTGGGAGGAGGAAACTGTAGACGTGAAGGAGATAGAGGACGAAGCATTAAGGTTGGAAATGAAAGTTTTGAGGGAATCAGGACCATGTGGCCAGAGAAGGAAAATATCATCAATATATCTGAGCCACAATAGCGGTTTCAGGGGTTGTTGTGACAGATGCAAAACATGTCCTATTTTCCTAACCAGAATCCCATCCCTCTCCCACCCGCTCTTTAACTCTCTCCCACCAATTCCCTACTCCTCGTGTACCTCCAGCAATGTTGTCTACCTACTCAAGTGCCAACTTTGCCCTGCCTTTTACATTGGACAGTGTACCACACCCCTTAATATTAGAATCAATAATCATCGAGCCTCATGCAACAATTCCTCCCTTATTGGTATGCTCCCAATCCCCAAACATGCCTCCGAACACAACACTGCCTTTGACCAATGTTTTAAAGTATCCGTCTTAGCATCCCTCCCACACTCAGACCCTCCACTGAAACTCAAAACATTAGAGCTAGCTTTCATCTGCCTCTTGGGTTCCTGGAATCGCCCAGGTATTAATATTAGACATTAATTGCCCCCTTTATGCATATAATTTCATCCCCCTCCGCCCCCAACAACTTCCATATCATCCCCACCTTTTTTAAAATTCCCACGCCATACACTACCCCTCCAAACCCCTCACCTCGAATGCCTTCCCCCCCCCCTTTTTCCCCCCTTTTCCTTTCTTTTCCCCTCTTTTCCCCCATTTTCCCCCTTCTCCTTCCTACCACTGCTTTCGGGCCCTCCTCTGCCTCAGTTCTATTCCTAATTCCTCTTGAGAAAGGTGGTTGCACCACCGAAAATTCGAGAACTAGTGAGTCCCTCTTTTATGTTTTAGTGTCTGTGTTTGCTATGACTATTTAGTGAATTCACATTATTGTGCACGTTCGTGGGTTTATATACATATATATATATATATATATATATATATATATATATATATATATATATATATATATATATATATATATATATACACTTTTTTGGAAAACCCACAAACGTGTAATGTAAATTCACTGATAGTCATAACAAACACAGAAACCAAAACACAAAAGAGGAAAAACTCACTGGTTCTCGAATTTTCGGTGGTCCAAACACCTTTCTCAAGAGGAATTAGGAACGGAACTCTGTTATATATATATATATATATTCATTCAAACATAGAAATAGGTATAAGGAAAGGGGATAGGAAAACACATAAAAGGAGAACACAGGACATGTGGGGAAGGCGGTTTTTGAGCAGATCACGAAAGTAAAAATATTTCCTTATCCGAGATTCGAACCACGGACCTTCCACTGGTCCGTGGAAGTGGAAGGTCCGTGGTTCAAATCCCGGATAAGGAAATATTTTTACTTTCGTGATCTGCTCAAAAACTGCCTTCCCCGCATGTCCTGTGTTCGCCTTTTATGTGTTTTCCTATCCCCTTTCCTTATACCTATTTCTATGTTTGAATGAATATTTGTGTGCCATATGGCGGGATTTTCAAGTTTGAATATATATATATATATATATATATATATATATATATATATATATATATATATATATATATATATATATATATATATATATATACATACACCTAGTAGTACACCGGAAAGGTATATATGTATACATTCAAACTTGAAATCCCGCCATACAGCGAACAAATATTATTTCACACATAGAAATAGATATAAGGAAAGGGGATAGGATATATATATATATATATATTGATTATAACACCAAGTTGTTTCTTTTTCCCAATGCAGTTCATAAAATGAATGGATTTCATGATATTTTATTACTACCACTTACTAATATTCTTTGCACTATTTTTATTTAGGATATGATAATCAGAAATTTAAAATGGCTGCAATGCCTCCATTGAAAGAAATATTGCCTGCAAAGGGTGAGAAGCGATATGACTTTGAAAAACAGAAGGGTGATGCTTGTAATATCTCTAAGTAGTTTAATTAATTTTTAGCTTTCATACGAAAACTATCATACTCACATTCATTAAAAAAATTATTGTTACCACTTAAAAACGTCCGATTTTTTCTAAATAGAAATGAGACAGAGGGAAACCTTAGATTTGTTGAAGCATTGTAACAGTTTTTTAGCATGTTTAAAGAGGGGTGGCAGAGAATCATATGATCATAAAGTTCTGAAAAATATTTTTCCTATGAGTGCTAAATATGGAAAACTCATTAACTATCTCAATTTTTTTTTCAATTGACTTTTTCCAATTTTTTCTTAAAAAGTCTTACCAAATGAGTATATTGTTCAATTTATGTAGGTACTAATGCAAAGAAAATTTGGGTAGTTCATTATACCGGAAAGGTAGGAACACAGTATGGGCATGCATATATTGTGACAGTGATAGCATAAACATTTAAATCCTAAGGTGAACATTATTTTTAAACTGCTTTGGATTACAAGGAATGTTTTTTTTAAAGAAATCCATGCTTATAATAAGTAATACATCACTTCCTTTAATTTAAATTACTTATTAAAAGTTTATTATTATTTTGAGCAAATTTATAAAAATATAAACTCTAAAATCATCAGTTTATAGAAACAGGTTTGATAACAGGTGCTAATGGAATGACAGATAACACCTCCATTGGAAGTACATACTGTTTTTGCCAACAGCCAATAGAATAATTTTGTGACCAATTCTGTCCCCTGATAAAGTTGTAACTTTGCATTCATTTCTAAACACAGCAATTCCACAAACTACAAGAAAAAACCAACTTTGCACATTTTTGTCCTTCGAGGAATGAAATCACAAAATTGAATTATTTAAATCTTAAGTGATCAACAATTCACTCATTTTTTGGGAAGCTCAATCTATTTCTGCATAGTCTCCAGCATTGAGCTAGTGTCTTTGGAGAATCACTATTTGACTTTTTGCTGGACTCACATGGAGTGCAGCAACAGTTTAAGCATAAATTATGGCCCTCTAGCACCATTTTTATAACAATGTCAAACAAGTACACCACCCTCACCTCCCACTTTATTTGCATTCGCTTCAGCCTCTGCCAATTTTCTTTTCTCCCATTTGTTGACATATGATAGGGGGTAGCACATGACCCCTGATATAAGAATGAGAGAACCTGACAAATAAAATGATGCATCATAACTGCCCGTGAATTCCTTGAAAGATCCTGAAATGATGACAAATATAATTAGAACAACAACATTAAAATATTTTCTGTTAACTTAAATATAATTTTTTTTTAAAAGCCTTGAATCACCTACATAAAAGTTTTATCATTTTTATATTTGATTCTTTAACAGATGGGTATTAAATAACTATATTTCTGATACATAATAAATAAATGACTGTTATTTCATCTGCACTAATGAGAACTTAAATGATATATTTCTCAGTTTTCCTGATTTAATTTAGTATATTTGACCAACTTTCATATTTTATTTTCATATTACTATTTTTGAAAATTTCTTAAATTGATTTAATTTGTTGTGTTAAAGAAACTTTGAACAATATGCATGAAAGAACTACTTTTCTTTTAATTGTCATAAAGTCCAAAAATATGGAAAATATGTCAAGAATCTTATTTTGGTAAATATGTGTTGTTAATAGTGGAAGTCTTTAAGACTGTAGGGAGGTAGTGCATCAAAAACTTTGATAAAATCTGGAAATTATGGACAATAATTAACAAATACAGGCACCTGAATAAGCTGTCTAAAGGTATTTTACCTGGTAAGACAAATCTTGAGGATAGTTACGCTGGGCCAGTTTGTATGCTGGGAAATTGAAAGTTTTGCATCTCGTGTGTATGAATCCCACTTTTAAGATGTAACCTGATTCGAGATTAACCATCAAGTTAAATGAATAAAAAAAATGCTAATTTTGCCTATTCTATAGAATTTTGAATCCCACCTTATCTATATCACTTATATCCTAATTGCTATAGAACCAGTCGTACACCAAGAATTTAGTGTTGCATAACTATATCTCAATCTCCATGATGCATTTCTTCATGGAGCATAGTTGACTGTATATACACTAAATACACTCTTTGAGACTACCTACTTACATCATAACAATTTTGACCTGAACAAATGACTGTCAATTATGTCCACTTTTGTTTAGGTTTGTTTTGCACTTTGAAGCACAAATTATTACAATAATGAACACCATATAAAAATGTAACTTGATCAAATGGTATTCTTGGCAATCATTGGATGGAAACAACATAGTCAAGACAGTAAACTCAATTGGCACTTGGTTGTAAAGGTGGGGGAGGGGAGAAAGTTAAAACAAAGTTACTTATAAGTACCGTTTTATAATTTTGCATTCATCTGTGTGATTGATGGGCCACTGACATGGGAGGAACCCTTGTAAACCCTGAGTGTGTGTGTGTGTGTGAATGTGATTCATGAGAGTGACTCTTATTCCTTAACACACCCTAGTGATTGAGTGGTTGTAAGTTTGTTTTATTATTAATGTTGCCTTTTGTGTGGGATTGAGGTATATATTGGTCACTGTTTCCCAAACACACCCAAGTGACCTAGTGTATGTTCCCTATTTTCCCCTTAATTGTAACTTTGATTTAATTTCCTTCCCCCCTTTACAAACCAGTACCAATTAAGTTAATGGTCTTGGCTATCTCATTTCCATTACTTCATGACCATGGGTACATTCATTTTATATTAAAATAATTGGATGCTTTGACCTCCCATAAGCCATGGTTTTTTTAATTTCATATTATAACTTAAAAACCATATACTTGCCTGCAAGTGGAGAGCCAACAGTTGCTGCCAGCCCTTGAAATAACAGGAGTAGTCCAAATGCGTTGGTAAGTTTATCCAATCCGAGTAGATCCACAACAAGTATTGACCGAAGTGAAGCAAAGCAAGCTGTAAAATCAATAAAAAAGAATACTAGAGCTTTGTCAATGTATAGCAGTGGCAAATGTTTAATAGCCTACATAGTGGATATATATTTGATTTCCTAAGGTTTTCCATAAACCGTGTAAATATTTTTAATGTTAGAATGAAACAATAATTTATTTCAATTATCAATAGCATCCAGTTATTCAAAACAAATACACAATTTATAGTAAAACAAGCTTTTCCCATAATGTTTCTCTGAATGGAATTCATATTGTATTTATGTCAATTCTTTCTATTTTTTATCTTCCATTAATTTAGTTTATTGGGTGAGTTAGCAGGGAAGGATCCATTTTTCTCAGTGTGGTACACTTACCAATTGTAAGGCCAAATAAGGAGGAGTAAAAGAACTGATATGCCACTGAACTTGAAATTGGAGCAGCAAGTGTAGATATACCAGCAACAGTCAGCGCTGCATTGTTCAGGAAAAGAGCATTTGCTTTTGGATAAAATGAAGACACCATTCCACAAACTACACGACCAACAGTGTTTGTAATTCCAACAACAGACACAAGCATAACAGCCTTCCCGCTATCCATTCCCAACATTACGGCCCGTTCTGAAAAAATCGAGATAGTTTTTCATCATTAGTAACATTATCTAAATCCATTTGTATACCTTTCAAAGCAATTAGGAGAGAATAAACACAGTAATGAATAATGATGGATATTGATAAAGGATTTTCAAGGGTGGATTATGAATGAGGAACTTAAGTTTTTGCTATTATATATTTAATTACAAAAGTTGCCCCTAAAATTATGTTCATGCTTACATTTAAGTGTATGCTTTTTACTATGAACAGATTTTTCTTCTCATAGAAAAACTTTTGGGGTGTACTATCTAAATATGGCCTTCCTGCTTTTCCCATTAGAGATGCTCCTACATCAGATAGGTATGGTATAACTTAAAATTTTGCATTACTTTGTGTTTTATTCACCCATAGTTCAGGAAAATCATTATGGTGTAGCTAATCTTCACATTACATCTCCAGACTTCTTCATTGCTTCCAAGAAAAAATCATCCTCTTTAGAGCCACAACCATTACTTTGAGTGGCAAAATACAACATTTTCCTCTGTGAATCTGCCCTCTTTGTCTCCTTGAATTTCATTTATTGACATTTTAAAATAGATTTTGAAGATGTGCACCTGGTGGTGGTGCACATCCTTGCCTTATTCTTTTCCTGCTTCTTTCCCATTTTGTACAGATTTGAAACACGTCATTTGGTTTTTCTATGTTTGAATGACTCTTCTGTCTTTATGAAACATTCCTACATCCTTCAGAATAAATATCATTCTGAGGTGTAATGGCCCTATGGCCTTAGCATTTAGCTGTTACAGTTTGCTCTACAGCTGTAGCTTTGTTAGCCATCCAAACAATTCCATGATGCTTTATGATGGTGGGAGAATTGAGGCAGGTTGCACAAACAATTCTTCAAGGGTATTTAATCATTTATACCTTAAGAATCTACCTTTTAATAACACCATCAACAGAAATAAAATATAAATAAATAAGTAGAAATAAATGCTGATTTTTTTGAGTTCTATAAAACTAATCTAAATCACAGTAAATTTCTAAACTATTAACTAAAATCTAAAGCCAAAGTTATTGCTTTGTGGTTATTTATAAATTATTTCATTGCACATCAAGTATTGTTTATTTCCAAAATTTACCAAATTAATAATTGCCAAGTTTTATCAAAGTAAGGTCGGTTGCAATAATCTGATAAGATTTCATTCCTTATTAGTTTCCTAACATAGGTTCATGTATCATAAATCATTGGTCTTAGCTATAAACCTCCTGTATGCTGAAGAAGGCCTTTTCTTCATGATGCATAGTGGGATTTCACAATTAGTAAAGGTATTTTGTTGCTTAGAGCAAGCATCAACAAAGTGATTTGTGATTATGTTTTTCTCATTTACAAATACATATTCTAAAATGTTTCTGAAATTCAGTTAAGCACTAACTGAAATGTAGTGCAGATTCAAAAATTTTCTCAGTTACCCTTCACTAATTTTTCATTAATCTTCATCCTCACTCATTACTTCTTTTCAAATGTAGTCCCAAATGGGCAACTTTGTTCAAGAGACTTTGTTTCCTAGCAAATGAGAAAGGGATAGATATTACCTGACTAAGATATTATTTTGGCAAAAATACAACACATCTAGATTAAAAAATTTACATCTCATGGTTTTTTATAATTACCAACCCATTTGATGGAAGCCCATTTTACTAGGTTTTAAGAAGTCACATTTAGGTATTCAACTAAAGCCAAAGAATATGGACACCCCCTTCTAAAATCCCTGTCATCTAGTTTTGGAAAATTTTCCTTGGAAATATGACATTTTATTCTGAGTGTCATATGCCAATTAAAAATAGAAATAAAACCTTAAAAAGACCATTTTCAGCATTGGCTAGTATAAAGAGCTAGTACATGCAATATCTACATTTGATGGATTTCAAATTCCTTTATTCAATAACATGGAAAACTTACCAGCTAGAAACATGAATGGTACAAAAAATCCCATCATGGTCAAGAAGCCACTGACTGCAAGCACAATGAATGTTGGAGACTTCAGCAAAGATATATCTAGCATAGAAGAGAGTGTTCGCAGAGCAGGAGCTGGGCATATGAGTAAACAGCAGTTTCCTTTTTTCTGTCCCAAATCATCTGTTTAAATGAGAAAAAATTAATATTTTTATGTGTTGCACAAAATATAAATAATAATGTTTATTGATCTTTTAGCCAAAAGTTTGTGGAATTGATCTCATCCAGATATTGTACAGAAATACATAAAAGAAATCTTTCATATAATACTCAAAGAGATGACTCACAGGTACAGGGAATAAGACATCAAAAAGGGGCACAGCCTAGCCTAACCATCATAGAAAAACCAACCGGAAATCATTACTGAGTAGAAAAGGAAGAAGCTATTCCCAAAAAGTCCAAGCCAAAGAACTCTTCAATATTGTAAAATGAAAAGCACTTAAGCCACCTGTTGATACCTTTTCTAAAGCTGACAATACTTGTTATTCTAACCTCATCAGATAGTCTATTAAACATTTAAAATTCCATAATTATGATGTTTTTCTTAATTTTTTTCATGTGCAAACAGAAGCTAATTGCTAATGAAGTTATTTTATATGTTCTCAACACACTTTTAATTAGAATAATAGCATAATATATTAAATGAAAGAATAGATAAATATATATTTAGCATTACCATTTTATTTCAAATACCATGGCACATACCACTATCTTCCTCTGGTACTGCTTTCCATTTGGAAGTTAGAACTCCATTACCAGGACCATCCTCCTTTAATGCATCATCATCTTTTGTGGGTAATTTTGTTACAGATGCATGGTATCCCAATGAAGTCTGTTAAAATAATCGTTTACAATTTAAAACCAAATCAATCACATAAGTTAAAATAAAATATTACTAACTAAAAAATAAAAGGAATTATAAAATATCCTAAAGAGGTAAATGGTGTATTTCCCAGGCTGAAATTTCTTTTCATAAAAAAGAGGGAAAGAGAGATTTCTCGAAAATTTAGGAAATATTTGAATTTATCAAAATCATGAACAATTTCCTCGTATTTGTGTTAAGCATAAGAAAATGGTTAATTGTACCTATTCCAGCTCTGAAATCTGCTGGCTCTTCAGCTTCTTGGTATATGCCTACCTACATTCTCTTTCAATTAAACTAAGGAAAGTTTAAACTGTATTATACAAGCATAAAGGGAATCATAAAAGCAATCCAAAGAATATAAGTGATCAACATCCAAAATAAAAGGGAAAAATGATATTATCTCAGACTTCAAAGTTACTACAGGATTAAATCAAGGATGATGCCTATTTTCATCATAATTTAAGATGTACATATCTAGAACAAAGTTTAAAAACATTGAAACAATAATGAAAAACAATGTGTTTCCCATATTCCCATGAATAAAAATATGCAAAGCACCCTCAGATTTGTAATTGACCAAAATTTAGAGCACAAGATTATGAAGACTTGGGATATATATCATGAAAACCAATCAAGGAATATAAAGATGGTGTGAAACTTTATATATATAAGGCGGCTTTGGAGGATAACAAAAATATCTGCTCTTAGAAGATAGAATGTATATTAAAAGCAACAAAGAGTGCAATTACCTTGAATTGAAAATTATGCATGATAGTTACCATAATGAGGCAATTACAGGAAGGAACAATCATGGCTATACTATTCACCAAATAAATTCTATCATTTCAGCCAGCAACATACCAAAGAGAAATAAGCAACTAATGCAAATCACCATTATTTAAATTAATCTGGCATAGAGGCATACTGTATGAATTTAATCACTGGTAACTGAAGGAAAGAAATATGAGGGAATTGAATGCCTCAGGCATACACTTTTGACTGATATTCTTTGAACGGAAGAAGTCTGAAGTTAAAGAATTCTTGAAAACATTTATGCATTGCATTCATAATCAGTTTTGGTGAACAAAAATATCTTGAATGGTATGATCACATACATTGAAGGAAAGGAGAAAGATTTCCAAAACAGGCACTACTGCACTTAAAATCTGTAGGAAAAAGAAAAAAGGCCCAAACAAGATTTGACTGGCAGGAGGAATCAACTGAACAATGCTGGAAAGAGCCCTCAAAAACAGCAATCAGAAGATAGAAAAAGCTGGAGATTGGTAATCTGAAGATGACAAGGATCATCATTAAAATTGTTGCACACATTACCATTTTTCTTCCTCATTTTGGCTCTTTTCTTCACTGAAATATATCTTATATTTTTCCTTACTTTGAGATCAACTCGTGAGTAGGAAGGTAAAAGAAACTTGTTCATATTATTAATTTGAAAAATAGGAGCACGAAACATTTTGGGGATTCTCTGTATGAGTTACAATGGATTAGTTAGCTATGCTGTTTATTTAAGTACTTAATGAGAAATCATCTAGACTATACAATTTTGTGAGGTAGAATATATATGCACTACTAATTTAATACTAAATTCAGATAATTAAACCACGAATTAATTTTGAGCATGCTCACAAAAATTTCCAAAATAATTTGAAAAATTTATTATGATTGTAATCTACTAGTACACTTTGGATAGACACAAGCTACCAAATAGTGCTGTGACAATCCATTGTCGCAGTAATTGTAATAGACTCAATGAATTGTAATAGACTAGAATAGGTTTCAATGCTCCTTTGTAAATGCAATCTATCAAAATCATTACTTGCTGAATATTTCATCAAAGGGCAATTTGGTGGTGCATAAAGGCAAAAATATCAATTCAGCATCACAACAGTATATCAATTCATATTGGGCTATGCTGCAAGTTGACATGATATTAGTTGAGGTACATTTCAATCAACTATTAAACATTCAAAATAGTCTGTCAAATTGCTCATAACATTTGTTTCGGTGGCAAATACATGCTTAATCTTATTTATGCTAAGTGGGGATAAATAATATTTGTACTTAATATAGCTAACTTGCATTTTGTTATAATTATCCAGTGGTTGTCAATAAAATATGAATGAGTATGAGGGTTGAATCTTTTCCTATGGGATTATTTTAAACTTTTAATTTTCTTCGTGTAACTGTATTTAACAAAAATAAATCATAGATTGTTATCAATAATGAAGCATGCATGCAAATACAATATTATAATTTTTTTATGAACACTTATACCGTTTCATAGTGTAAGGCTTCTTAATCATTGCTTATGTGGCATCTATAGATCATAGGAGACCATGAATGGACTTTAAGGGATCAGTACGTGAACATTATAGAAAAAATATTTTCACTAAAACTTTATCATATTGTTTGGATATGTATTATTTTCTGAAAATAGTTTTGTACTTCTCATTGCATGGTTTAACAATCAAATGGTTAAAAATCAGTTCCTCCCCATGAAACATAGTCATCCACTCACTCTATTGTTATACATACATGGAAGGAATCAGGTGGTAATGTGGTTTGTGTACAAGCCTCCGGTATTGAATGAGGATGTAGAATCCTTGTCTGATGATTAAGAGTGTGTGTGATCACTCTTGTGTGTACTTGGATAATGTATAAATTTGCACTGGAAATCACACAGTAATGTGTTAAAATGACTGGATGAATATCTTGGTAACTGTAGACTAATAGTGTGTTTCTTTGACAGGTTTGCCAAGGGCCACTGCCCAACTGGAAGTTTTGTCTCCTCTCTCCCATTGTGGTGTAGCATCGATATGAAGGTCTATGTGGATGTAGCTGTCTTTGAAATGTCATGAAAAATGAACACTGTACAGTGGGTTAATTATATATTACTTATGAGAATAAATGTTCAGAAAGTTATTTTTACTTAAAATATAAAGAATGATAATCATTTAATCACGAATAATTAACAACTAATGGTATCCAGTAATGGTGAACTAATTTTATAGCTTCATTTCATTGTTGATGTTGATGCTAGGCTTTAAATGTGGTTTTGCACCGAGACATTAAGGATAGCCTAGACTCAGGCTATCATTCCTTTATAAATGTCCAAAGAGAGCTATTTACATCAAGCCACAATTTTAGATGAAGATTGAAATCAACAACTAATTATCTACAATAGAAAGTTATAATTCTATAAAAGTATTTCTATCATGTAAACAGAGACATTCTTTGTAAAAGTCATGGTTTCTGGTGAAATAATAAATGAATTAAAATCACTGCTTCTTAGAAAGAAAGATGTTTTGTATAATCAGTCATTTCTTTAATAAAAACCAATAGGATATTCAGTAAAAAAGATGAAATTTAAGTGGCAGTTAATTTATTTTTTTGAGTAAAATTACAAATAGGCTTCCAGGAAATAATCGATTCATTAATTAAAATTCAAATTCTTATTAGGCATGCTTCTGAGGTAAGTTAGTGTAATGCAGGAAGTACGTGCATATTTAATGCTTGGCATTTCAAATAATTAGCCTCCAAAGAGGCAGTGATAACAATGATGGCTACTTGCTCCATAGCCAACTGAGTAGCTGCATGCACGAGGTGTGTCAATTGGCTGCTCAAGCTTTGTACCCAATCAACACCATTGACACACTCTGATTGAAGACACCTTGTGGAAACTTCCACTAGGGATACCTTGATTTCAATGCATAGTATTATTACCTATCAAGTTTGTGAACATCTGAAGTAATGTCATTTAAGTTTGATTAAGTACCACATCAGATGAAACTATGGTTATATTTCGGTCAATGCAAAATACAATGGCATGACAATTACTAAAAATATAAGAAAGTTGCAATTAGGATAGAAGTAAATATTTGACCAAGTAACTGCATGAATGCTCACCAATATCTTGATAAATCTTTCAACAGAACATATGGAATTATCAAATACTGAATTAGGGTAGTTGTGACTAGAAATTCCTTATACAACATGTGACCAGAAAGTGATATCAGATGTTCGATTTGAATCATTATAGTAATACTAAATCTGCATTTATGATAATGTTGGTAATTAATATCCCATTAAAAATAAACTTATGATTGATTGGAATTCTGTACCTGTGATGTGTACTGTTCCAACCTCCTCAGGCTGGCACTGAAGAATATGTCAGATCTATCAAAAGGCCTTGGTTCAGCTCCTTCCTGTACCCCACCAGTTGTATTTTCCCCTCCTGTAGTATTACCCCTTTTGCCAGCCTCGCCGGAAAAACTCGATCCACTCTCAGAAGTTGTTCGGATCCTGCTGTTTCGCCTCCTTCCACCAGGCCGGTACAGGGCCATGGCAGACCCTCCCCTCTTCTCTGCTCTAGCTGATCCGGAGACCCTCTCCTCAAGGACAGTCTTTAGATGTGGAGTTGAGCAGGATGCCAGGACAGTTGCCTTCCTTTGCTTGACCACAAGGGAGGAGTCTTCACCCTTCTCCTCCTCAGCCAGTTCCTCAAGCACCCCACCCCCTTCATTCTCCAGTAGAACCCTGGCAACATTCACGGAGTGTGATGATAGTTTCCGTTCCTGATGATAAGGAGGGACTGTCACCTTGTTGTTGTTGTCCACAGCCAATTGGTCATGGGAGATGTTATTGATATAATTCCCTGATGCTCCCGTGATGTGAGTTTGGTGTGCATCAGCCACACTGTATGAGGACTCTGACATCCTCAACTCATCACGAGCTATCTTTATCCTTTGAAGGAGTGGCAGGTTACCTTTTCCATCCTTTGAGCACTCACTCACAACTCTTCGTCTTGTGACCTCTCCATTTTGACTGGGGGGGCCCAAGTTATCATTCCTGGCATCTTCTTCCCGGATCACCCTCACAGGAATTGGCTTCAGAGGGCGAAAGAGTGCTCCAAAAATTGCACAGTTTAAGACAATACCTAGAGTAAAGTGGGAAAGTTATTTAATTTCTAGAACATACCTTATATACTGATAAATTGTAAAGAGTTAGTTCAACACATTCTAACCAAATAAACTAAAACTCCAATGAAGGTTACATATAGTAGGACTAGATCTTTGAATGCCAGGAGATTACTTCTGTATGTTCAAGTATAATATTTTCCTGGTTTCATGGAGATGACATAAAGATATTTTAAATAGTTACTTTTAAAGAATATTATTTAATAACATGAGGAGTTATATCACGTGAGGGATTTATAACTCTCAATGTGATTATTTTTTAATTATCTATAATAATTATTATGATAGGGAAAAGAAATTTTGTTAGGGGGCACCTATGTACACTTCAAGGAAAACCAAAAAAAAATGGAGGGAGTATTGTTATTACCAGACCTGCAAAATACTTTATATTTTCAAATATGGGGGAGGGGGTGCCCTACCTGGACTCATGTTCCTAAATACACCCATAATTACAAATAATAATTACTTCAAATACTAAACACTATGTTTGGCTCTTTTTAGAAAGGAAATGAAGGAAACAAAGCCTCTGAATTTTTACTGTTATATGCTTATTCTGTGAATAAATTTTAGACAAACATATATTCAGAGTAGACAGACAAAAGTAAAATATTATCATTATAAAAAACACATTATAGCAGCTTTCCAAATTGTTTCATTCTTCTTAAAACTTTCTGTTTCTCTTAATGCATGCATTGAAACAACTACATATACATTATAATGCAACCATTTCAGAGAGTAAAAATCATTCGCCTTGACCGGGATATGATTTTTACTCTCTGAAATGGTTGCATTATAATGCACACATAACGGGTGACTCCGTTAAAGTTACTATTACAGTTTCTTGAAACTACATATACATTTTAAAATTTCCAGTTGGTACTTTGTTAAAATCATGCTTCTACTTAAAGAAACTAGAAGAATGTGGTGTGGATGCTTGAGATACATCTTTCTAGCTGCAGAGTCTGAATCAGTTTTGTTCCAGAAAAAGCTTTGTGTAGCTCTACCCTATTAACACAGCAAATTCATATCTGGGCATCAAATTTAAATTATTTTGTTTTCAATAGCAAGCAAAAGGCAGAATATGAGTTAAGAAAGCAGGGTAATTCTAATTTTAAAATATTTCTGTTATAATACCTATTTTCGCATGGGTGACAGATGAAAACTGGCAATTAAAGTTCAACTATTTCACCAAGACAGTTGAAAAGTTTTAACATCTTTATGAATTAACCAGCACTTTCAAAGCCTATAAAATGCCTGTAAAGGTATTTAAAGGCACATCTTTGACCCTGCTACAAATAACTACTACTATATGGGACCACAATGAAGTACACATCATGGTGAGGTAAATTATTTAAAAACACATAGAACACATTTAACTTATTTAAAAAACTTCATTTATGCCATAAAGCAATTTCAACTGTTATTTAACCCTTTTCTAAAGCAACCTGTCAGTTATTTGGGTATATGGTGCTTCCAGATATACTTCTGTGGTATAAAATAATTTTTGGATCCACCAAGAATATTTTGCTTAAGAAACTTGCTGTGCACTAACAGGTCTCGTAAATAGTAGATATAAAACCCAATATATACTAGAAGGTACAAATTATGATTTACAAACAGTTAATGCATGAGTTGCTGTTCTTTTTCCATGAAAATAGTAGGATTAGACACTTTCCACATTGACTCTCAACGAGGTGTACTGCATGGGAATTAAGTATTTTTAAACTGTAAATCAGTTAAGAGTACTTTAAAACTTTCCATTTGGTAAATATTAATGTTAGATACAACATAGCATTGAACAAGTTTTCATGTAATGTTCAAGTAATGATTCATATGTATTGAATCAAATAAAAACCCCATGTAAATATCTCAATCCATATTTGCTGACTTTTGAAAATATTTCAGAAAGGTAAAAAATTGTTATAGCTAAGATAAAAGAGGTAAGAAAAGAGGTAGATTTAAAACAATTATAAAAAATTATTTTATAAACCTGTGTGCATTAAGTACATATATAGGTAATAACTTACATATAAATAAAGAAATATTTATCTAACAAGGCAGTATGGGCATTCATATTATGTAAGTAACAAGCAATGAATTGGCAAATACGAGTTTTGCTGATAATGTTTGTTTGATTTCATGCTCTCAAAAACAGACTATAGAATTTTTTAAAATGTAATAAATAATGGAGATGTTTCTATGGGAAAAATATATAATGGAAGGGAAAATTGATAATGGATCCATTTTCTACCAGAAATTTCAAGGAATTATTTGTCACTTTGATAATCTGCAGGAAGAAAAAGATATTTATGTGAACTTTTATTTCAATATGGTAATTCAAATTTAGAAAATACAAAGCTATGCTACAGAGAGGAAATCTTTGGTTTTAAAAAGCAGGAAAAATATTTGAGAGCTGCCTATCCCCAGTGCCCCCACCTATTGTCACCAGTGACAGCCATAGAATTTCAGGCACTGGTGGATGCATCAGTCTCCCTCACCAGCTTGAATCATAAGGGCACCACGCCATCCAAGTGAGTCGATCAGAAATGTGGCAAGGGGAGCCATCAGGAACGTTCCAATCCCTGAACCACAGACAGCTATTCCAGTGGCCAAAGCCCTCCACTTCTCAAAGTAGAAACCAGTTGTTATGACTGCAGGGACGTATATCAGGCCAAACCCAATGCCTGAAATGGATTAAATAAAAAGACAAATGAGAAAAAAATTCAGAAAGTTTAACAAGGACCAAACTCCCAATGGAAATCATCCCATTTAGCAACATTAAATTTTAACGAGGAAATAACAGCAACCATGAAAAGTGATTTAGTTACAAATTATGATTTTATAATTTCTTTGTTTTACTATTATATAATGATAAAATACATGCAGGCAACAGGTTATGGAAGGCATGAAAATAAAGAAAGACAAACATAGGAAATGTTAAACAGATTTGAGGCTTGATTGACAACCTCCATATAGTTTTTAATATACCTGCTAACCAATATTCACCATCATCAATGAAGAGTACTGCCAGGATATGCAGTAGAGGTACTTAAGTATCAAAAGAATTTCGTGGATTCTGATTACACACACATAATGAACCCAATTTCAACACATATGGTAAATAACTAGTATAAAATTTTAAATGGTTGAAATAACCTTGCCATGACATTACCAATGTCTCTACGGATAGAAAAAAAATAAAATACCACTAGAATTAGAAATTTTAATGGTTTGAATGTAAAGAGGACAACTAAAGATTATTATGAATGATTTCCAATAAAATTTTTAAGAATTATACCTCATCATTAATTAACAGATTCATGTGTATTTTTTATTTTATGTAGTAAGCAGAATTATGAAGAAGGAAGCACAAAGAGGTAAGTGATAAAATGAGGCATGAGGGTAACAGGGTAAAAGAAGCATGAGGGAAGATGTAATGAAAGTACATTTATCGAGAGTTTACAAAGGAAGGAATAAATAGGGTGCCCTACAGAAAAGTAAAAGCAACATCAGGAAGATTGAACAAAAAATTATGTATCCAAGATACTGCAGAAAAATCATTAAATGAACAAAGAGAGATAGAAATAATACATAGAGGATCTATGTATGGTAAAGATGTTAGACTAGTAAATTTTGATATGGAAAGAGAGTTGGTGTAGGTGGGGATAACATAGGTCCAGGTACACTTAATATCATGGCAGAAAGACCATTGAGGGAATTGAAATGTAGTAATGCTATGGGGATAGGATAATATTCCAGTGAAACTACTCAAGGGTTTAGGAAAAAGTGGATGCAAGAGTTTTTATGGGTCAATTCACAGAATTTATGACGGAGGACCTTGGCTGGAATATTTTATCATTGTTAGTTCCCATCTCACAAAAGGGAAAAGTAAAGTAAAAGGTATCTGAGGAATATAAAAAAATTATTTTGATCTGTATGGAACTAAGATGGTACTTAGGGTCATTAATAAAAGGATGCAGAGGAGGGCAAATTATTACTTAGAGAATAAGGATGATCACTTTGAGTTCAGAAAAGGGAGAGGTTATATCAGTAATGTAATAAAAATAATGAAGCCACTAAAAGAGAGAATAAATTAATAATGTATTTGTTTCGTTTGTAAATTATGGAAAGTGCTCAATGGAGAACATTGAGTAAATTCATGAATTCATTCAATAAGAGTATAATGTAAAGAGGTAACTTATCTACAACCTTTACATGTCTCAGACTCAGGTGTGTTTAGTGGATCAAGAGTCAGAATAGGTAGTGATAGGAAGAGGTATAAGACTGGGTTGCCATTATCACTAATGCTTTTCAACACGTACACAGAGGAAACGGTAAAAGGGGAATGGAAATAACTGGAAATTGGAGTGAAAGTCAGTGGGAATTCCATAAAATCAGTGAGGTATATAGATGATCAAGCTTACATTAGCCAGTCAGCCAATTTATTACATCCCTTGCTGGAAAAACCAGTTTGATAGGCATGAGATCAATGTAAAACAAAGGTATTATGGTTTTCAGGGAGGAAAGCTATGTTGACTGTTGAAATAGGATGGCAAAAACTAGAGCAGGTTGAAGTTTACCTATCTTGAATGGGTTTTGGACCAAGATTGTCAAAGTAGTTGGGACATCAGAAGAAGAAATGTATTAGGCAATGAGGTTTTTACAAGAAGGGGACTGATGACAGGGATGTTGACTAAGGGTGCAAGGAAAAGATCAGCAAAACATTTGATATGGAGCAAGGTTTTGGTTTGGAAACATGGTCATTGAAGTAGGATGATAAGAATAGATTGGAGATTTTTTAAATGTAAATGTGGAGAAAATTAGAAAAGGTCAAATACATGGAAAGGTAAACAAACAAGGAAATACTGGGCATGGTTGTGGTGGAGAGAGGATTGTTTGGAGAATTCCAAGGGAGGCAGGAAAAGTGAATACAGAGTATATAGATTGGTGATGGGATGTAAAAGACTGTGATACATAGAGGGAAGGACTTTAGGTAGGTGGTAGGTAAGCAGGTTAGGTAGGTGAAGGAAAAGGATAGGCATATTGAATGGAATGAAGGGAGGTGAAAGTATGCAGGATTAAAAAATAGTTTAATGTAGAATGGGCTTTAAGGTTGTGTTTTGTTGGACAAAACTGAGAAGCGTAATGATGATCAGTCTTTTTGTTCACTGAAAACCTACCTTAAAGGGTAGACACCAACAATATAATGACATTGAAGTGCAATTCTACACTCAAGAACATAATGAAAAATAAAATATTTTCGGGATTCCAACTAATATTTATTTAAATGTGGCAAAAATCACCTTCCTTTCTACCAATACTTCCACCCACACAAATACATATAAATATGCGAAGGCTACATGCTTAGGTTTAAATGTATTTCTTGTACCTAATAATAACAAATGAGGTGATGTCTGAGACCATACAGCCTTTGCAATCTACATGGAAGTGTGTGTGTCATCAGTGTGAATGTCTTTCTTTGAAGCACCATCCTTAAAGCATTTTATTAAATATGATGGCATTAACAACCATAATCAATTATTTTTAATGTGTATGTACGTCCAGGGATGTAGTCCCTCCAATAGGTACTTGAGCAGTTTTAGTGGATATTCAGACTCGAGCACAACCCAAATGTGTCATGATCACTAAGTACAGATTGTTTTCTGGGTATGTAAGGAAGAAAAGAATGTGTGCACCAAATATTTAATACCAAAAGAGACCCTAAAATCCACTATCTCAACTATTCACTATAAAACAAGGCTTTCTACCACTAATCATAACTAGACCTTGGTTTGATTAGGAGACTGTTTGAGAAATTTACTATTAAGGGTTTACCATACTAGTTTACAATCAAATTTATAATGAAATCTTCAAGTGGTCATAGTGAGTAACAGTACCAACCTCCAATCACACCATAAGTGATGCAAAGAAAATTGACACTAGTGGCAAAGAGCCCAGATATCATAAATGCTGCGCAGCCCACGGCAGCACCCAATATTGTCACTAGGCGGAATCCAAATCGGTTGGCTAGGGCACTAACAAATGGACCTGCATCACAAAATAAAAAACAGAGTAAAAATGACTTTATATAGGTTTGCTTTGAGACTTATACTCAGGATATGAGCATGATACTCAGAAGGTAGATTATGCTATGTATGTAAGGATAAAGAAGTGTCAAGAGATATTGATTTAAATGATAACTGGAAATGAAAAGTTATATTGGCACAGAGATACAATTAATCCAACATGAACTTTTTATGAATGGATACTTATTTGTATTTATTTAATGGCACATCCAATGAATATTGATTAGTCAAGATATTCAATGGAATATGACAATCATGAGGGAAAAAGCTTTTACTGAATCAAGCTGTGCAATAAGTGGTGTAGAAATTACTTTTATGTAAGTTCATTGATTCAGAATATTTTTCCAAAATTTTCAGACAGCAGCCACCACAGAGATAAAAGAGAATTTTCTGAAGAATGAATCTGATGAAATCATGGATAAGTAATAGTATAATAGTAAACAGCAGTTCATCTTTGGAAAATATTAGGTATGCTACTTAAAAACATATTTTCTATGTTCAGAGCATGTTTCTTGCATTATGTGAAAAATGTGCCTTCAAATATCATGTGTGTCACAAAGTGTCTAATCAAATGAAGAATATGTACAACTATAATTAGAAATTGATAGGAGGTCCTCCAATATTCCTTTAAGTACTTGCCAGCCATTAAATAAAATCCAGAGAGAAGGGATCCAACCAGTGCAACCTTGGAGTTACTCTCGCCAAATGCTTCAGATATATGTCCAAGGAACATCCCAAAGGTGAAAATTATCCCATCAACAATGAAGTTGCAGGCGAAAGAGGCAGTAACAATAACCCAGCCCCAACCACCATCAGGAGGTTTCACTACCCACTCAATCTCTCCACACTGACTTCCTTCATCGTCAATCTACAAAAACAGTTTGAGGGAAAGTTGAAAGACAAGTGATAAATAAAGATATGTAAATTCATCCATCGATAATTGATTTTCCACCACAACAGTTAATTAAAACATAGGAACTATAGGTTAATGAAATAAAAATGAAAAGAGCAGATAATTAGTAGCAAGAAGAATTAGTAATTCTCATCCTCAACTCAAGTCATAAGGAAATAGGCACCAACACATTTTTTAAGAGAAGAATATTTTTAAAGTTACATTTTGTTAAAACAATGGATTAAAGAGTTTTGTGTATTTAGTTTTGCAGGTGATACTAAGAACTAATTGTTAGGCAAGTAAAAAGACACCATATTTATATATATTTAATATGTAAGTACTTTCATTTGTGCAGTAGAAGTTTATGAAAAAATACTTAAGTTTTACCATGCAATAACATGTATAAAATCATGGCTTAGTGGCATATGAGTCGGAGACTTTCAATTTGTGTGAAAGAATAAAGTTCAATTTCCTCAAAATAGTTGAAATACAACATTCTACACAAATATTTGATACAGAAAGGAAACAATCTGGTAAACTAAAGAAAAATATATAAAATTCATGTGGTTTTCAAATAAATGGCAAAAATCAGATCAAATAACATTTAGATGAATGCTTTTTATGAAGATTTAGGGAATATATTTTCTCTAATGGGTATATTCTTAAGGAAAGATATAAACAGATGTGATTCACATTTTTCAAACTAAATCTAATGAGAACCAAAGAGTGGGTGTAGTTTAGTGTTTCCACAAAACATTAACTCATCATGACATAGACATAGGCCAAGAACAACGTCATTAGGTCCTATGAACTTCAATGAAATTTTGATTATGAAAATTTAATGTTATATGGAAAACATGAAGTGTTGATCTTCAATTAAACCTAGGTCATGAAACGTGAATGTTTTGTGGGAAACTAAGTAGCATTTTTTATTTCAATATGAAGCAATTTCAAAAGGTTTCACTAGATAGAGTGAATCTTATTTCCTCATGGGTATTAGGTGACAAAAATTTATAAGAAATTTCAACAATAGCCTCAATTTTAAGCAGGGGAGGAATTAATTTAATTAATTAGATAAATCTGAAGATATGGAATCTTTCATCATGAAAATTGTCTCAGTAAATATGTTAAATGATAGAGTAAAAATCATCTGGAATCAAATTGAGCAAATATGCTAAATTTTACTCCTGTCCAAGATGGAATATTATTATTAATTATTAATATTGGCATTTGCTGAGGATGCCGCTATAGTGAATCTAAATATGCTCGAGCAATCGCTCCAGTTTATCATTTTATATTAGTGGATGCATATTTATTTGAGTTTTGTATGAGTGGTAATTTTAGTAAATTTATCAGTTTAACAAATTTGATACTGGGATGAGAACCCGAATTTAAGAAGACCCAATTCAAATCAGAGTGCTTAAACAGAAATCGGCAAAGTTAAAAATGGCTTTTTCGGTTTGAATTGGCGGTTTTCTTTTCGACGGGATAGATAGCTGTTTTGCCTCATAACCGTCGTTTTCAATCGTGGAATCACTCATTTAATCAACCAGTGATTACCTCCCGGTCGTCTTCATCACCACCGGCGTCATACTCTTCCTTCTCGGCGGATGGCCCCAGTTCCTTCATCTGTGGTGAAAGGCCATCGGTTGTGGGCGTCTCTGCAGCCGTTTCCGTGGTATTCCCTGCCTGGGTGACCTCCTCGGCAACCGGCACCACAGGGGCGCCGGCCGCGTGACCGTTCGCGTTCTCAGGCATTTATATCCTTCCCTGTGGATAGGCAGTCGCGAAGCGACGGACTCCCGAGTATCTAAAAGGGAAAAAAACCATCAATGAAGGAACGAACCAGCGAGTACATTCGACCTACTGGGAACACATTATGGCGGCAGGGTGGTCTGAATGCTTTGGTGTTCGGTTTCTGACTGATCAAATACCGGATAATTCTTTTGAGTAACACCAGCTAAAGGACTAACGTTGCGATTTTATGCTCTTCCATTTATCTTCCATTCTTCGATTTTATGCTCTGCCTGCTGTTGGAACAGAGAAAGAAGTTACCCGTGCATTTTATAGAGGAGATTAACATTAATGCGGGTGATGTTATTGGTTATAAAGGGTCGCGATTGAAAGCTGCGACCATTAGCGCCAGTAGAGAAGCCCTGGGGCTAACACGTTAAAAAAACGTCTCATCTGAATTTCTGGTTTGAAAATTTTGTGCAGACCGTACAATCTGGGGGCTAGTGGGTTAATTTAAACCAAATATCTAACACACCTCTTTCTGAAAATCAGACTTGGACACCGCATTTTTTACCTTAATTTGAATAATGGGGTTGAATACTTTGGTGGTAGAAACACGCTCTTTTTATCAAAGAACACGTTCACTCAGTGCTAAGAGAAATTCACACATGAGGGTAGGGGGGCCAGGGGAGAGTATATATATTATAAGGACATGATATATATGAAATACATACGTGAAAAGTTTCCGACTCAGAATAAAACTTTTCAGACCACCCTTGCATATATACCCTCCCCTGGCCCCCTACATATAACACACACACACACACACACACACGAAGAACATGTATAAACACAGAAACACAAATAAGGACAGATTAAGATGATGACGGCTGTTCCGTCGAAACGTCTAAACTACACACGTGAGTGTCCCTTCTTTGTGTTTCTGTGTGCAAATCAATGTTTTTAGAAATTTGCATCATCGCCGATGAGCGTACTATATAGTATATAAATACATATATCTTCGAAATATTAACTCGATCGTGAAGGAAGGGAAAAATTTTCCCAGTTGACTTCCTGCGGAGAAAAGACTTTCTGATGAAATGAAATTTTACATACTTAGTATATGCATATATATATATATATATATGCATAGAATAAATTATGCAAATTGAAAAAAATGCATGATCGCTCATTAATGAACGTACCCCATATTTTATGATATATGGGAACTCGACGTCCAGATGAAAATCCTCAAAATGAATGGCATTAATGTGTATAAACCGTTTCCGCCAGAATTAAAAACACTTTGACGTTCTGCTCCCAGGACATTTTTTTCCCTCCTCACAATATACCAACTACCCCATCTTCTCCTTTTAGTATGACGTAAATCCCATGACCTTTGATTCGGTGATGAAACGGCAATTGTTGATACGCCATTGACCTTTTTGATTACATAATTGTTTTTCATTAGTTTTTTATCGAGTAAGTTTTATGGTATGGATCGATACCTAAATATTATTGAATCCTTTCAATGAAATATTATCCCAAATCAATACCACGAGATACTACGTAGTTTTTATAACTGGCACGCAGCATAGAAAAACAAAACTGATCGCAAAACTCTTGAATGAAGGGAAAGAAATAATAAACACTTTTCCGCTGACTAGATTTTTCTATTCGTGGGGCAAAAGACAACAGGAGGAAGCTTGATGGATTTAATGTCATCGAAGGTCAAGAAGGTCATCACATGATAGCAGCCGAAGAAATACAGCCTAGTTTGGACGAAGGTAGCCATCCTGTATCACGAAGGAGACAATCTTTGTTTAGATGCATGGAAGTGTGTGATGATTGCGGTGAAAATGAATTTTTATGACCCCCCTGTTGGTGACGAACTGAATGCATATTATGCACACATCTCACTCTCATTATCCCTCGATCTCATGCAGCAACCGTCACAAAGACACCCTTATGCAAGCATCATTCGCGCCTGCCAACAGGTCGTGATTCCTGAAGGACCCTTCCTTCCCGACGATCCTCCCGAGAAACGAGGGCATCGTTGCATGTGCATGATGATAAATAGCAGCAAAAAAGGATTTACATTGCTCACAAAGAATGCCCAGGGCATAATAAATCTCTCGTGCCACAGTTTAATTGAGGAACTGGATGCATTAAGTTTTTTTTTCATTTGAGGCGCAGTTATCTCCCTGAAGATGGAACCTCATAAGCACCCACGATGATGATGAAGGGCCTTTTGCTAACCTTACCAGGAACTAATGTGATTTTAAACGAGGAACATTCAACCAGGTCAATAAATTATATGGATTTATGGAAGTTTCTTACTGTGTGCATGTGCTATAGACATTAGGGTGGAGGAAAACGACTGCATTCCACAAAGACATTCATTATTAATCTTTCAAAATGATGTATCCTAATGCGGTAAAGCGTTTGGCTATTGGCCAGCGTTCAAATCCGGCCCGAGTTGCAAGCAACATCCATTGAATATTCAAAAAGAGTTACTAATTTTCCAGAAGAATAGAAATAGAATACGTATATAAATATTTCCAAATTGATATTGCGTGGCGGTTAACTATAGTTTATACAATGAACTAAAACGCACATTCAATTATTCTTTGCTAATGCCACTACAGAGAGCGAAGAGCGACTTGAGGAATTAAATATCATGAATGTATTGATTAATGATTTATAGAAACAAAATATTTCCAATCAATCCGTCAATTACGATTCTTGTATTCGAAAAATGTGGTCCCATAGTATATACTGCTACCATCTTAAATACTTTCACCCCCATGGACCAAAAGTCTTACTATTGATGATGATCAAAAGAGTATACTCGTATCTCATGAAAAATTTGATTTAATTGCATCGTTAGACAAAACGAAAATAACTTTTCATTCTATCTCCCAGAAAAAAATATTATAATACATGCGTATTCAAGATAAATATGCATAACATTGGGTTCAAAATCCAGTTTCAGTTAAATCCGAGATGTATTTCGTACAGATGGCAATGAAATCGGGAAATCAAAGAGGCAAATCGCTACTCAACTGGCAAGAGTACTCATTTACATATCGATTAAATCAATCAGAGAGTTAAGTAATTTAATACGTTACAAGTTAAATAATACGTTTTAAAGCAGAAAAAATAAATAATTAACTGTTTATCTTACTAGCAGGCTCAACGCTTTGCGGTTAACAGTACACCGATGATGGCACCTACTGTCAATATAACGTTGCGATAAATGTCTTATTCATAAAATTGGTCTTAAAATTATATTTTAAAAATTCAATACTGGTAACAGAATGAATGGTTCGGAATGTTTTTTTTAGCCATACCACTTAATATAACCATGCACTAAATTCTACGAGTCACCGCATTGAATACGTAAGAGGTGAAATAATCGCATATCAATTACTAATTGAAATTCCATTTTAACTAGGCCAAAAGACTCAAAGACAATTACTAAAAGTCAAGGAAAGTTTTCCAGCGGTAGAAAATTCCACCCGAGAATGCGGAATCTAATGTTAGGGTATAAAATATTTTTACTCGTGATTTTTGGCATATAACCACGTCTAAAATCACGAGTTTATTAAAACTGGGAAAAATATTCATCAGGTGAAATTTAAGCAATAGAAAACGTGAATGACTTTTCATACTGAAATAACCTGAATTACATTCATGTCTGGGAGAGTTTATGGCGGTGAAATTCATGAATAATCACCACTTGAACACAATAATTACACCACAAGGAAATAATTACTGTTAAAACCAACCCAAGAAGGAGCATGCTCCCGTAAGAGAAAATTTCATCACGATATTATTGGAACAATCTTCTCTCACTGGAAATATTCTCACACATTCAATGAAAAATTTTTCGAGACAGTACAAAAATTGACAATTTTAACCGTTGAAGTAAGTGTCACGTAAAAGCATGTGGAGAGTTATCATTCATCAGAGTCCATCAGAGAGTTCATTACTACTTTAAATACTTGCTATAATCATATATATTAAATATTTAGGTGAACTTAATTAATGCGAGTACGTCTTTCGAATGCAATTTATGTTCTTTGGTACTCGCTCAGTTATCCTGTAAACGTCCAATTAACAATCCAAAACATATAGAGCTCTGATATTATTTGGTCGCTACGATTTTTTAGTGCTATAACAATAAAAGACTGCTAAAAGTAGAAAAGAAGGCGACCCAACACGTATAACGATTGGTTTAGACGGAGAAGAGAAACGGCTCTAGAGTAAGCCTTTCGGGTTTGCACCCTGTTGCATGTAGTGCTAGGGTTTCTTAGAATTAAGGACGCTATCAGTGAGTAAGGAAGCAGGCGTTGGTCGTCTCGTGTTGAAATGATACCAGGCGGCTGGGTTCCATTTCTGATGCATTTTTAAAGGGTATAGAATTAGATAAAAACCCTAATCCCTTAATGATTCCCATTCCTATGAGAGAAGAACCGGCAGTAGAACAGAGAACGGAAAATCTAAAATAGCCGGTAAAGACTAGTCAAAGTTTTTAGTCCAAAATGCCGAAAATTGTGATAGATAAAGTTACAGCTGTCCCTGTACTAAGCTCTCAAGGGATGTGTACCATGGAGATATTCAGAATTTGTGTCACACGTGGCTTGCGGGATTTTGTCCCGGTACGAATAAGATCACGCAGGTACCTGAATTGTACACTTTACCGCAGCTACGAGAATAACACTACCCAACCACATCTAGTGTGGCCATCAACGGCAAAATGATACGATTAATAATGAAAAGAATTTCAAGAAACTGCAGGAGATGCCGCAACAGTAACTATTAACGGAGTCATCCGCTATGTGTGTATTATAATGCAACAATTTCAGAGAGTAAAAATCATTCGCCTTGACCGGGATTCGAACCCGGATCCCTCGATATCCGGCCGAGTGCTTTAACCATTTAAGCTACCGTTAATTACTCGGTACATTAACGATAAAATCAATTCAAACGGTAATTAGGTCTCAAAATTGCGTAAACATTTTTATAAAACGCTCGGCTATCTTTTGAGGAAGATTTCATGGAAGTAAATAATTTTTAAAAGTCAACACTACAACATTTGCTCCATTTCATTTATATCCCCATGAAGTGGATTTAACTCAAATACTTCTGTGATAACTCGCATTTTTGTTGGTAAAGGAAGTTCATGTACAACGAGAATAACAATAAAAAAGGTTAGCAAGGAAAAAATAGATTTAAGCCTAATAATATTACTCCTTTTAAGGGATATTATTTACTTTTAAGTGATACTACTTTTAAGGGAAATTTACATTAAGCAGGAATAAATTGTTTCTTAATTCTACTTAAAATTATATACAATTTACACAATTCCGAAATGTGATTATTATAATACAGAAAATAATGCCATAATTAGGTACTACCAGCTTTCAGATCGACGATATTTGCCGTAACCGTCTCAATTGGAACGATGTTTTGCCTGTATAACCTCCCATAAAAAATTAACGTGACAAACAGTTCGTGGCTAATGGTATAATCTTGGCGGCTTAAAAATATCTAACTCCGTTCCTCTCTTTCTTCCCTCTGATTCTCAAAGAAAAGTCTTTTTACGTTAGGCACGCTCTAAATACAAAGTTCAGGGGTGTGAAAACCATCAATTTAGCTGCAGCCATTTTCATTTAGCTTTAACCATTCAAGAAAATTCAGTTTTAGGTGTTTCAAAATGTAAATGTTGTACTGTCATCCGATGGTGACAATAAAATTTACTCTTATTTTTCCCTTTTGATTTTTAAATTGGACCACTCGTTAGTTGTAGAACGTATCCACGGGCTTCATGTTAAGATACAGAAAAATCTTTGCCACATTGTGCCCAAAACAGTAGTCTTAGGGATAATATTTTTTCTACGCATCAAATGCACTCATTTTGATGTTAAAATAATAAAAGGAAAAGAAAAGCTATTTAATAAAGGTACATCATAGGATTCATTTGGCGAATATTTGATCAAATCTAAAGGACGCACATCATCACACATTTATCACAAGAACGTAGACGCAGAACTTATCACTGACCTAGGTTAATGCACATTATTAAGCGCACATTAGATTAGAGGCAGGTGGAGCCCGATTGCGATACACCTCTGAAAGACACCCTACATTTCGGAGCGGGTGGAACTATCTCTAAATTGTTCTTAAGCGGATTCTTCCATGCCACGATTGTCAGATAGTCCGAGAAATCAAAACAAATCCTGGTGATAGATCACGACCTTCTGTACATTTCTACTTTCCCCATTTCGACGTTGTGAGAACACACCAAAATAACCAGGCCTTATTTTGCTTTCGTTCTCCTCTCCTTTTTATGTAAAACCCATTTCCTCGGCATTGTTCAAATGATAATTTGTGGTAAAATGGCACATAATGGGCAAGAAACACTATGCACAAATATTAAAAATGTATAAAAACTACGCATGAATTATTTTGCATTTTACCGTGACGCTTTGCCATCCTTATCTGACGCAAGAACGCATACAACAGTATATGAATGACTTAAATCGTACTGTGCAAATCAAGTTTAAGATAAGGATCACTTTGACGAGCATGAAATACAAAAAAATGTTGAAATTTCTGTACATACTGTTTAATTACCATCTCTACTGTCGATTACCACGGCTGGGCACTGCGAAACTCCTTTGCTATGTTCCCAGGTGTTGGTAACCTTGCCAATCAACAATGGATGAAAGACTACTGAACAATGCCGGAGAAAGATTTTTCGAGAGACTCCCCAGGTACAACATTGGAAGCTGGGATTTGACAATGGAAGATCAGTGTTTGCACCCATGTTCTGGCAGAGTTCTGATGGACGGATGCCTTTATGATAACACTTCTCCATTGCTGATCCTAATCTCATCTCCAAAGGATGTTTCCATTCACAAACACATTCAACATTATTATCTTACTCGTAGAAAACTGCGGCCTTTACTGCTGTGATCGTTAATAGCCTTTACGTTACTTAAATCTTCTACATCAGAACTTAAATATTCTCCGGCAGGATTAGAGAAAGTTAAAGATGTGTGCGAAGTCAATAAGCTAACTTTGTAATGGAGTTATAAGAATAAAAAACTGATATTGCTTGGAGTTTGTTTGTGATACTGAGTGGAATAAAGTTTGTATTTTTGTTTGGAATAAATTAATAGGATTATAATATATTTGGAATAAAGTTTGAATATTGTTTGGAATAAAGTAATGTTTTTCACAGCACCAAATAAATATTGTCCACAAAATAAATAACTCAATGTGACAAAAAGAAAGGCAAGCAAACGTCTACAAGTAATGTGTGTAGTTGTAATGTATTTTTTTGTATCTAAGAAATATACTTTAATATTATTGTAATTAATGATTAAAGAGGCATGGAAACTGGAGGTAGGAATGAAAGTCGGAGGGGAATCAATAAAGTCGGTTAGGTTTGCTGATGACCAAGCATTAGTTGCTCAGTCAGTCAAGGGGTTGCAAGCATTGCTGAGCGAATTGGAGGTTCAGTGCGATAAATATGGGATGAGAATCAACATTAATAAAACAAAGGTTATGCAATTTTCCAGAAAGAAAAAGGCTAAGCTAAATATTAAAATAGGAGGGGCAAAAATAGAGCAGGTGAAACAGTTTACGTATCTCGGAGGTGTTTTGGACCAACACGGTCAAAGTGGTAGGGACGTAAGGAGAAGAATTGCGCTAGGCAAGGAGGCTTTCTCAAGGAGGAGGGAGTTGATGACGGGGACGTTGAGTAGGGATGTTAAGACAAGACTCGTAAAAACTCTGATATGGAGCGTAGCTATGTACGGCGCGGAAACGTGGTCGCTGAAGCAGGAGGATAGACGTAGCTTGGAGGCTTTTGAAATGTGGGTGTGGAGAAGAATGGAGAAGGTGAAATGGACCGAAAGGAAAACAAATGAGGAAGTACGAGAAATGGTGGGGGAGGAGAGGGGTTTGTTGAGAGAAATCCTATGGAGGCAGGAAAAATGGATGAAAGGCGTATTGAGTGGTAGTGGAATGTTGCAGAAGGTAATAGAGGGGAGAATGTTGGGCAAGCGAGGTAAGGGTAGGAACAGGATAGGGATGTTGGACGGGATGCAGGGAGGAAAGAAGTACACCGAGATGAAGAGGGACCTGATATAGATTAGTTTGCTAGGTGGGGAGTCACAAAATGTTTATTTGATAGTTGTGTCCATCCAAAAACCTACCTTAACCGGTAGATTACCTTAAAAAAATTATTGTAATTTTGACCATGCATTACTAATTGGTCATATTAATTTGCTCTCATATGTAGTTCTATCGTCATTACCAATCAACATCACTTATTGGATTGATTTGATGAACCTCTCTATCCAGTTCTCCTTTCACCTTTTCTCTTCAGGCATTTACGTTAATTATTACTATTGTTACATGAACCGCATCTAGATTTTTTTTTCTTTTACTCTCCGCGTTCACTTTCCCCTCCACAAATGCATCCAGCTGTAATTAGCTGAAGTACATCTCCGATTAGCCTATCATTTCTTCTTCGTATCACAATACAGTAAAAGAAAATGTGAACATACTTAACAAGTAACGGTTGCTTATATTCCACAGGAAAACGATGAAACCGTTACTTATTCTGCGGAGCAAACAATTGTCTTAATTACAAAAAGAAAGGTCTCATAGTCTTCGATATTTTCATGCTATCGCAAAAAATATGATATGTGTAACGTTCCGTCACTCATTACAATATGTTTTTGTCACGTTTATAAGAGAATCAGTGATAACGCTACGCAAAAAATGTTATACCTGAAACTACTTCGCAAGATGTAACTTTCGTATTAAACCAAACTAGTATGCTGAAAGGTGACAATGACACATTTCATCTAATCATCTCACGTATATAGAAGTGTTTTATGGTGTGGGCACAGCTTTAGAAATGAATTAAGTTGAAACTAGCGAATGGCAAATACCAAAATGATGCTTATATTTGTTTGGTATTTTTATAATGGTTGATATAGTTAGTTATTATTAAATTATCTCAAAAGCTTTTTATTTATTAGATGCGCGTTCAGCGAAGTTTGTCCGCGGTAAACGGTCTAAAATTTTCATTTTATGATCTCTTTTAAAGATCTCACCCACTTTATCTAATCTCTTTTCCCTAAATCCAACGCGAGAGGCAGTCAATGATTTTGTGCAGTCGCTGTTTACTTCGCCACTTCACCCGAAAATGTAAACAGACTGACCAGATCGTCCACGCTCCACTTGTCCCCACGTCTCTGGCACAATTTTTCAACCCCAATTTCTCTCTCATTTTAACGACGTCTAGTGCCCTTCACCCAATGAGAGTACGAGCTCGTATACCAGCTGGGAGAATAATCTGGCGCATTATACGAACCTTTGTCTTGGATCTTATTTCTCATGTAACTTGGAAAAATCACTGCGGCATTTGAATGTACACGTAAAGCCAGTCCATAGGCTATCAACTGTTTTCATAGTTCTAGGTATGCACAACAGCGCGCAGTATTCACAAACAACATTCCAAGTGTTTATTGAGATAAAACAAAAGATTCGTTGAGAGTAATAAAAATTCTATCATTTAAAGTTTTAATCTTGTAAAAAAAATGTTTTCCTCGATGGAAAATAATGCAAGAAATTCGTGCATTATGTAGAAATATCAAGAAACCCACATCACACTTAAATCAGCCATTTGTCTGAAAAGTTATCCAACAATTTAGAGTAACGAAGGTTTTTTTTAAATTGGCAATATCGGATTATATATTATACTTAGAGTCTAAATGTTCTTTGATTTAGACAAAATGCAAAGCATAAGATGAATTTTTAATTTGAAATGAATGGATTACCAGTTGAATTCAGTGTAACACAAAACATTTTCAGTCACGTGTTCGACAGTCATAAGGTTTCATCAAATATTATGATTAAAAAATTTCTCGTAATGCACAAATATTGACTGTGCATTGCTTTGATCGCTATATTCACAGTAACATGTTTCACGAGTGATCATTTACTGCAGTTGTTGGAATGTAAAACATATTCACGAAGAGTGTCATTTAAATTCGTAAATAAACCATACAACTATGCCATACTTGGATATGGAAACCCTTTTGGTGAACACGTTTAGGCCATGTTTTCGTACTATATTTTTTTATTCTGACGGATTCTTCGAAAAATAATTTTGGAATAAAACATCAAAATCAGGTTTATTATTTAGCTGCAACATTAATTGCTAACAATCTGTCCCTCATTGGCTTAGTGCTAAAACAACACGAAAGATTTTTTTACAGTTAACTTGCTAAAATTCTCAAGCAAAACAATTCTCGGAACAAGTTCTTTTACGTGCGCATTGAAACATTTACCGTTTTTGAATGTGAACTACAAAATTTTTCTTCTTCTTGTATGCTTTTCTTAACCAATTCATTATTTTCACATACTTGTAGAGCCTTTTGATGTCTTCCTAGGTAGCCCAATATTTCATTTTTCTTCTGGGCACTGATGTCACCATATATTTTCTACTTTGTTTCCCAATTAGTTTCTGTCACCATTTCACATCTTTCTTTGATCTTTAGATGAACTGTTAATTGGTATTATTGCACATTCTTCTCGAACATTATTATTGTATGTTCGACCTCTTCCATTTTTTCCAACTATTTTTTCTGAGGTATTTCATTACGATTGTTCCTGGTAATATATTTGTGCGTGTCGATTCTATCAGATAAATTGGTCCAAAATCCAAAACAAAAATGTTTTAAGGTAGCTATTTTCTCAACAGAATAAATCAACTGCTTACTTTCAAATATACACCAAGTATACGATGAAGTAGGGTTTGAACCCGATGTACTAATTGTAATAAATCTTCTAACTGCTTCATGATTACTCAAATCCGATGATTCACATCTCGGTTACCCTATTTTCCAAGCTCTGTTTTGAGGTTGTGAATTCATGTTTATGCATGATTAAGCGTCCTATCGAGTGACGAGATTATTATGCGCCACAAATGTGACATATGAGTTCTGGTCAACTGAACCAAGTCTGAGTGACGCCTCTGTGTCTTCCCGAGACGGGATCCAAACATAAAAGGCTTGACAGGAGCAAGTATTAGGGTCAGAGATAGTGTAACAGATCTTCATGCTAATACGTATCAATGCGAGGGAAAATATTTGAGCCAAATTATGGAAGAATTTGTGGATTTTTTTTCTCTACTCCCTAGCGCCCTACTTCGATGTCCTTCAGAGAAACACATTGAGTGAGGCACACGTCGTTTTTAGAACGGGACGTCCGACTCTTTAACTCCATGGCACGTTTACATCTGAGCGTCTTGTAAAAGCACTCCATCCACTCTCTAATGTCCGATTCCACATTACTTACTCACATTCAATTCAGGAACAATGGGAAAAAACAAAAGGGCACATTAATTGCATTGTTTTCTTAATGAGACAAAAAGAAAAAAAAATTGTTGAGCATTGACACGAATCATTTCAATTGCTTTTTTGATTTGTCCTTGTTTTTGCCTGGTTATGATTGATTGCTTTAGCTGTTATTATTAAAAACTGTACTCTTGCATTTAAAGTCAATTTAAACGTTTAAATGTGTTGACTCAGTATTTCTGATCACTACTGCCAGGGTAGAAATCGTATATCGTACACTCGAGTTTGTTTGGATATATCAAGGAAGCTTACTCGTAACAGCCTTTTTCGATTTGAATCACATCAAATTTGTTTCTCTTGAATATTTTTATCGAAAAATAATTTTTTCCGTCACTTGAAAATTACCATGTCTGGAGGAGAATATTTAAAAAAGCATTCATGTTTTATGAGCCTGTCGACGCGCAGTCTGATTTATTTTCTTTTGGTATTCTTAAACTGCTCAATTATTCAACATGAAATGTTCAAATCGTTTAGCTTTATCAATGAAGTTTTTTTCTAAAAAAGTTCAAAATTTTAATTACGTTATCTTACAAACATTTGAAAATTTTCAGGAAGTTCTCTCGGGTTTTCCACCGGGTCAGCGTGGTGTGCACCGACGTTTCGACGGCTAACTCTGCCATCGTCTTCAGGGTGAAGTGCAGAGCAATGAATTCGCCAGGTATTTATACCCTGTCGTAGGGTCAGGTGTCCTCTGATTGGTCAGATGTGTTCCCAAGTGCCGAGCCGCCCCGGTGACGTCTCGTACTTTCAATTTTTCTCAGCACAGGTCTCCACGTGCTGCTGATCTGGAAGCCAGTGTCCCTGTTGAAGGTATTCTGTCCTTCCAGTCGGATTTCCACGGCTTCCTTCGCCACTCGGTCCCAGTAGCCGTTCGTGTGACAAAGTCTTTTGGTGCTCCCCCAGTCAATCCGATGACCATGCGTGATGCTGTGTTCGGCGACTGCAGACTTCTCAGGGTAATGGAGTCTGATGCATCGCTCATGCTCCGTTAGTCGCTTTTCAATTGTGCGGCCAGTCTCCCCGATGTATACCTGGCCGCACTCACACGGGATCCGGTATACCCCCGGCGCCTTCAAACCCCGTTCGTCTTTTGCCGTGCCAAGGAAGTTCTTCAATTTTCCTTGTGGCTTGTGGATGGTTTCCACTTTATGTTTCCTTAGTATCCTGGAGATCTTATGGGATACCGTGGAAACAAAGGGGATGCTGACTCTGGCAACGGGTTTTTCTCTTTCCTCTCTCTGACGGTCGTTTCTGGTGAAGGCCCTTTTAAGGGCCAAATTGACCTCCCGGCTTGTGTATCCATTCTGAAGAAAAGTATTTTTCAGGTGATGAACTTCTGCCTCCAAGCCTTCCTGGTCTGACACGCATTTTGCCCGGTGGATGAGCGTTGACATAACCCCTCGTTTTTGGGCAGGGTGATGGTGGCTTTTCCCGTTCAAATAGAGATTGGTGTGGGTAGGCTTCCTATACACCTTGTGGCCTAAGCTCCCGTCCGCTTTCCTTTCAATTAGGATATCCAGGAAGGGCAGCCGACCGTTGCTCTCAATCTCCATGGTGAACTGGATGCTGGGATGAATGCTATTCATGTGGCCAAGGAAGTTGGTGATGGTGTCCGGTCCGTGCGGCCATATGATGAAGGTATCGTCCACATACCTGAAGAAATGCCTCGGTTTTAGTGGGGCCGTTCTAAGTGCCCTCTCCTCGAACTCCTCCATGTAGAAATTGGCAATCGCCGGAGACAATGGAGAGCCCATGGGGACGCCTTCCACTTGCTCGTAAAACTTCTTTTGGTATTGAAAATACGTCGAGGTCAGCACGTGGCGGAAGAGATCCACGATTTTGCTGTCAAACTTCTCTTCCAGCAGCAGTATGGTGTCCTTCACCGGAATCTTAGTAAATAAGGACACAACGTCGAAACTTACAAGAATGTCATGCTGATCCAGCTTAATGGTCCGTAGCGTCTGGACGAACTCTGCGGAGTTTTTGATGTGGTGCTCACACGACCCCACGTAAGGTGCAAGGACACCCGTCAGGTACCTCGCCAGATGGTATGTTGGAGCCCCAATGGCACTCACAATGGGTCTTATGGGAGTACCCTCCTTATGGATCTTGGGTAGACCGTATAATCTTGGTGGAACAGGCGCCTGTGGCACCAGGCTGCTATTCCTCTCTGACGTTGGCAAAGATTTCTTGACGAGGGCAATCGTTTTCCTTACAATGGAGTCCGTGGGATCCCGGGGTATGGTCCGGTAGGTTGGATCATGGAGGAGCTCTTGGATTTTTCTGTGGTAGTCCTCAGCATTCAGCAGTACGGTGGCATTACCCTTGTCTGCTGGCAGGACCGTAATGGCACTGTTTCTGCGCATGGTGTTCAACGCTCGTCGTTCTTCTCCCGAAATGTTGGATTTTGGCGGAACGGCCCTTTTAAGGGCCATAGAGATTTCCCCTCTGACGTCTTCCGCTGCTTCAACGGGAAGATTCCGGACGGCCTGCTCCACACTCCCTAAGATTCCAGGTAAGGGATTCTCCGAGATGTTGGAACGAAATTCAGACCTTTGGAGAGAACCAAAGAAGTGGCTTCGTCGATTTCTGCGGAGGAGAGGTTGACGACGACTCGTTTCTGCTCCGGCGCATGGAGGGAATCCTTCCTCACGTCTAAACGATCGTACTTGGTCTTCTGCCTCTCCGTGTTTCTACGGAGCAGCATTTCCCCTTGGGCAGCAGTAGCTCTGTCGATATACTCCCAGTCCATCGGAGATAACTGCGTTGCCAACTGTAGATGAAGGTCCAAAAGTTGTTTGGCGTTGTCGTCTAGGGAACTCCTATGGTGGTGTATCCGCTCCCGTATCAAGGCGAGACCGGTCCGTTTCATGATTCTTCTGGCTGCCGGTGAATTCACCGGGGGTCGTAAGTTGACAAATCTGGGTAGAACATCCTTGTCCCGACACCTCTGTAGAAAGGCTAGGGAACTGAGGAGTTTGGCTCTGTCCTTCCTCAGCTGCTCGAAGCGGCGAACGCAGCGGTGTAGTCCCTCCCCGTAGAGGTGAGTAATGAAGGATCTCAGTTTTTCCCGGCGTATTGTATTCAGGAAGTTCTCTCGGGTTTCCCACCGGGTCAGCGTGGTGTGCACCGACGTTTCGACGGCTAACTCTGCCATCGTCTTCAGGGTGAAGTGCAGAGCAATGAATTCGCCAGGTATTTATACCCTGTCGTAGGGTCAGGTGTCCTCTGATTGGTCAGATGTGTTCCCAAGTGCCGAGCCGCCCCGGTGACGTCTCGTACTTTCAATTTTTCTCAGCACAGGTCTCCACGTGCTGCTGATCTGGAAGCCAGTGTCCCTGTTGAAGGTATTCTGTCCTTCCAGTCGGATTTCCACGGCTTCCTTCGCCACTCGGTCCCAGTAGCCGTTCGTGTGACAAAGTCTTTTGGTGCTCCCCCAGTCAATCCGATGACCATGCGTGATGCTGTGTTCGGCGACTGCAGACTTCTCAGGGTAATGGAGTCTGATGCATCGCTCATGCTCCGTTAGTCGCTTTTCAATTGTGCGGCCAGTCTCCCCGATGTATACCTGGCCGCACTCACACGGGATCCGGTATACCCCCGGCGCCTTCAAACCCCGTTCGTCTTTTGCCGTGCCAAGGAAGTTCTTCAATTTTCCTTGTGGCTTGTGGATGGTTTCCACTTTATGTGAAACGACCGTGCATGTTGGACCGTGTATGTTGGACCTCGACGTGCGCGCCTCTCACTTAAACTTTAATTTTCCCAGGTCCATCGAAAGGTTGTCGTTCTGCATTTTTGTAAAAAATATTTTTAAATCGACACTTGATAACACTTATAGATTAATCATCAGTGGTATAGTTTGAAAACCTAATTATTTACCACAATGGAGCAAGCATGCCCTCAAAGAAAATCGATAGTAAATATAATGGAGAAAAATAAGAGGTTAGTTTTTCCATACAAATTGAAGAATTGGTTCGCAAGAGATAGAATGAGAAATTTTCCACAGATCTATTACAAAAAAACCGGTTGAATATATAATCGTATGCAAAAGGAGAGAAAAGTTTGCAGAGTTATCGAGTGAGGAAATGTGATAAGTTATCCTTGTGTACTATTGCGGCATTGCTTTCACCGATACGGGTCTAAGAGCAGCTATAAATACCGCATTCTCAAAGAGAGGATAAATTTGAAATTTTAACTGGACCAAAAAGCATAAAGAACGGTCCTTAAGATACGACTTTAAATGAGGCTATTTTCTTTACTGGGATCAAATGAGAACAAAAGAGGAATTAAGACTCTTCTGACGAATAGCAATGGATCACAAGGAATTGGTTATCTCGTTATGGATGCGTAGTCATGACCTCCAGTGACATTTAAGGCACTCATTTCCAACATGGAGGCTACTGCGATTCTATCCCAAGAAAGATAAAAGGGAGGCGATTTTTGATTATTGTAACCACAGTTAGGAGAATTTTATATCGCAGCCAGCTCACCACGGAGAAGAACTTTCTGCGCGAAAAAGCAAAGTATTGTAAAATTGAATTTTTTCCGCAGTGTAAAGGGTGAAATATGTCCGCTGGATATTACTAATTAAATATCAGTCTAAGACGATGGAATTTAAAAGCTGTAATTGTATATAGTAAACGCGTGCCAAGTGACAAGATTGATAGCACTACAAGGATTTATGAATCTATGGTCCAAAGTTTACTCACGATCTACTATGATATATTTTCGATTATTTAAGATTCCAAGCTCCACCCTAAACAGAGGACCCGTTAGTCTACTGACGTATCTATCTGGTTATCCCAAAAATGTAGACTCCGGTTGACTATTCAGTGGCGTCGATCGAAGTACAGGAATTAGATAGTGGGATATAACGGCAGAATCGAACCGAACGGTAGATGTCAAACAAAAGAACATCCTCCCAATTTATCAGAAAAATCTGCTGGATCGCGTGCCGTTAAAGCCAATCTAAAAGGCGGCGAAGAGTATTCATAAACTGGATGCTGTCATTACGACGGCTTTTTAAAGTTCATGATCAAATCAATCAAACAACATACACGCAAAGTGCACAGGATAATTAAATGAATAGTTATCGTACTACGATATTCTCCCGCTCAGAAAAATAAAAAATATCGTAAGAACTGTACTTACTCCTTTAATGTGCCCTTTACTCCGAGTACATTTGAACTAAGACAACAAGTAAATGTTCAAGTTTTGCTATGCTTCATTATTTGTTTTATGGTTCCACCACTGAATGAGGCCGTAGAATTTAAGATTTTTCGTCCTCAGTGCAAGAAAATTTCAACCCAAGTAAGTGGGTGCAAGTATTCACTTTCCGTCATAGTTACCTAGTGATTCTAAATGGGGTATTTTGTGCAATTTTCTCAGAAATAGCGTTTACGGTCTTAATTAAAAATATTTTTACCGTATTCAAATTTTTATAATTGGAAAGATTAAATAAGTTTGCTTTATGTGTCATCTCACATAAGCTCGCTAAACCACCGAGGTTCTGACTAGCACGAGGTTATAGTTACAATTAGAATTGTGAAGATTATTCAGCAATCGAAAAAAGTGGAATCCCAAAAAGTATAATTAAAGTAATTTGTATGCTTTACGAAGGATTTCATTCGAGGATAAATCCCTTCTATGCCCGCAAAATATTAATGTCATCCCATGAAGATATTCGACCTCCTTAAATATAAAATCCACAGGCTTCAATCCGTGCAGGGTTTGAGGAGTTTAGAGGTCATCTTTTTGTTCCGCCTAACGTCGTACTCACTCTTTGCTCCTTTGCACCTAAGCTGTCGGTCACCTCCCCAACAAAACTACTACTACTAATAATAAAGGGACCAAGAGACCACTCGATAAACTACTAATAACTACTACTCGATAAACTACTACTAACTACTAATAATAAAGCAAGAAACCACTCGAAATCATTGCATTATTTAGGCATCGGACAAATTGAGAGACTTTATTCAATGAGGTTAATGGACCAACAGGATGCCCACTTGATCACCAAGTATCCTTGCGCACAAATATCCTTCAGGGTATTACGGAGGTGAATATACGAATAATGATTGCGAGCAGGGTTGCCGTAAACTGAGTGCATAATTACAGGGAATTCGTGACTTAGATGGTTCCGACATCGACTAACGGCTAATAAACAAAAATTTTCTAGCTCGAAAAACGTCTATCTATTTATTTAAGAGCAAATGCATAGAAAATATTTCAAATGATTTTTTCTTTTATGTGGATATTTATATTTAATAAATAAAAGTAATCCATTGAGACAAAAATCCGATATTATTCCCTTCGGTCAAATAGATCAAGGACGTATTACATTCAATAAAAGAGTCGAAACTATATTTTAAAATTTCAATTTATTCATCTTACACAGTATTAAAAAAATTAATGGAAATCATTCCGGAAATAATGAGTGTATTAAAATTTTGATGGGCAATAATGACTACAAAACAGAAATTAAGCATTTTAAGCATGCTATCTATGTACTTCTTCTCAATGTCCCACAAGGGCATATTGCGTGGTGCGGTAGGGCACCTGCTACAATGCACTTGAATTAATATTAGCTCATACAGGTGTAAAAAAACTTACGTACACATACGAACAAAGCTATGTACATCATTGCAAATAATTAGCTAAATCATTAAAAATTTGTGCTGCGTGTCGTGTGAGGGAAGAACTAATACTGAATTGTGACAAAGACTGATTCTCTTTATTTCATCTCAATGATCAAATCCACGCGTACCTTTATGTGTCAGAATGATTCCATATCGGGAACGTGGCAGTTCGTTGGTTGAAGAACTGGACTACTGACCGGAGGATCCTTGATTCCGGTTGAAGACTCTAGGCATCCTCAACTTCCCTAAATATGTGTGCTTTTTGGGTACCAGATCTTTCTTGGGAGTCAAAGACGACACCGCCAAAGGAGCTGGCCGTGATGAGTGAATTTCACAAGCTTAGTACTCGTATTAGATGAGCTCTACCCTCACCTATCAAACCAACCATTGGGTTGATTGATAACCGTGGTTTTGATTATACCCTCTATTTCGCAAGAAAACTAAGCGGTGACTAAAACCTTTCTAAAAGTCTGCATTGTCTGCTCTCTTCGTAAATCCAGGGGCGGTTATCCATATGCTCGTGTATATATGTTAAAAAAACGTAAAAAATGTAAAGACCGCAAAAGTTTTTGATTTTCATAGGGAAAAATAACAGGAGGCAACCGAAAAGAAAGTTCTTACGAGACTAAATATTAGTAATTTTTTGGTGCTGACAATTATTTCGATATCTGCTGAGCCAGTGGTAAAAAATAAAACAATAAACCTTCACTAAATTGGTGCTGAGGAACTTAAAATTCATATTAGATTAGTTAATTACAATTGTTTACCCTATGACAATTTTTAAAAGAGACATCATTTCAGGCGGTTGGAAATCGGTCAAGGGTGTTGGAAGAGTATTCTTAGGAAAATTCAATATTATGGAACTAGCACCTTTATGCAAGTAAATGTATAAGGACAGAAAATTATTCAAAGGCTCTGCAACAAAGAAGCATGTGTCTAGTAAAATATTCGTGGAGCGGAATGCCGTTTTAGGAAAGGATTCATGTACTATTAGAGTTCAGAAGAACAATTGCAACTGAACCTAGAGGGCATTCTTGTCCTCAAATGATCGTAATAGATCAGTCAATCGATCAAGAAAAACTCGTTCAATCATCATATACTTCAATAAAAACAGCGGAATTCTTCACGCCAATTACTGCACATTCTTATTTACTGGCATACATACCGCATAAAAAATTATGTTCAAATTCCGTCTACCCCAGAATAGCGAATACCTTTAAATGGCAGACGACTTTTTCCGTTCCCAGATTATGTACGCTATTTGGAAGTTTGTTGTGGCACAGATACATATGGATGAGGTTTCGTAATTATATCTTTTAACTCATAGAGAAAAGAAGAGCATCGCGTCCGATGGCTCTGTTGTCACGTGATCGAGAACATGTCGTGTTTCATGGCAGCATATTCCTTCCAGGCGCATCCGGGTGAAGTGTCGTGGGGACTCGGAAATGCATCGGCCAACACTTGTAATCAAAAGAGCATTGCGTAACTGAATCCATAGCTCTCTCTCTCTCTCTCTCTCTCTCAGGAACGACTTTCTGTATTCATGACACCGTTTAAGGGGGAGTGGTGAAGATACGCGCTGGCGGCGGCCACTTGCACACGCGCCCACCAGTGACAACCCCCCCCTCCCGCGCGCCCCTCACTGCACCTACTATTCTAGTCGTCCCGGCAACAATTCTTCTCTTCCCGCTATCACCAGACCTTTTCCGCGATGACAGAATTTATCCACGATATATTCAACTGCCGGATATTGTATTCTTCTGCGGTAAACACTTCACTGGATTAGTACGAGGGCTTTCCAGAAAGTAACATCCGTTATGCCATAAAAATACACTGGAACAGACACAGAAAATGTATTGTTTGAACCAGTTTTCGAATTCTATCAGCATAAAACTCTGCCGCCCGAGATCTTAGCCGGCCGATGATGGTATCTTGAAGTTCCACGTCGAGCGAGCACAAAACATGTAGTGGCATCACTTTTCTCCCGTATTTCCATGCAACAGAGTCGTAGAAATCAGTGGAAAACTTTCTAAAGATATATCAGGTATCGTAAAATGCCGGTTTTCACGAATTTTTCATCAATTGTTAGGTGCAGTTCATAGTTCACCACAGACGGGCGAACACTTCTGTCATCATGATCGACAATTGTGCTCACTCTTTTACGAACGACAACACTGACGCGAAACTCCAGTCACTCATCAAATTTGGCCCATACAGAGCACAAATTTCCCGATGAATACCAGTAGCTTTGAAGATTTTTATCATTAAAAACATTATCACTGAACGAACTTCAAACTTGGCGGGTATTTCAATTGTATTGTTCATTTTGACTCGCTATTGTAAACAAACGACAAGCGGCGTGACCTTCCGGCCACTGCAGTTCGAGGCGTACTGACCTACTGTGTGCGAGTGACCATTCGGATCCCTCCACTACTTCTCCCGCTATAAGAAAACTGAGGTTATTTTCTGGACAGCCCACGTAATTGTACGATCTCGCGTTTTATTCTCAAAGGAGATTACCTATGAGTCAATTATGCATTTGCACAAGCCATAATAAGAGATAAAGATTTGTCTTACAATTACGTTTTCCCTTCGTTGAATGAGATTCCTATTGTATGCTAGATTTTTACGACCCGCTATCTCAAGTTCTTGAGATAGCTGATGGAGGTTGTTCTTTGTACCTTCTGTTCCTCTTTATTTCCAATCCGCCTTCCCCGAATCAAAATGAAGATACATCGATTTGATCTGATCTTGAAGACTTTGTGCTGCTGTATGTTTTTGCAACAGAGCGACGTTACTCAGCCACATATCTCTACTAACAAGCAGCGTGCCATTGTTTGGATATTTCATCTTATTTCCTAATTAGTATATCATAAACCAACAAAAAGAAGGTTTACAAAACTCATTTAGTACATTTTTGACAACTATCGAGATGAGATTATAATTTTGTTCTTTCTCTTTGCTGAAGAAAAATTTAATACATTTTTCAACCGCGCCACTTAAAGAGATCAAATTCCGCGCACAGTTCATAAAATGGTAGATATCCGTATCCATTGGTATATTTAATCAATTTGCATGCTGAGGCTGATGATTTTGTACTATCCTTCCTGATTCTCGGTGGCCTCAATACCTCCACCACGTTGGTTTTTGTCCCCTGTCTGCATATGGCCTGTAGGTTAAATATGGGCAGGCACAATGGGACATCAAGTTAAATTCCCGGGGATTCTGTCGAAGGCCTTCCAAAACAATAATCCTCCGCCTTGATTCTACTCCCAATGCTCATTACATCTAATAAACTCTTATATACTATATAAAAACCTGAACAGTGTGCTACTTTATACACTAAATTTATACATAACATTCCTTTCAGATTATAGTAATATTAATGAAACAAATGGTGCTAAAATATTCCTAAATTAAGGTTTCAATTAAACTGTATACATTAATGAAATGGACAGTGCATTTATTATCTAGAGAAAGGGAATAAAAGAAATCTCAATAATTACGGATTAATACTGTGAACGCCACTATTAATTCAACTTTATTTTATAAGCGTTCAATCAAAGTAACACCTTCAGTCATCTTCTCAAGTCAATGTTATCTAAACTTGGCTGATTACAACTCTCAGGAAGTGACGATAACACAAGGATAAACAAGTGTGGGGGATAAAAAGAGAGTTCATCTGTTTCCATTTGGCTGTGACACAACTCCTAAGTATCTGTTTTACCGTATGTGTGATAAGAATTGATTGAATTCCGGCATAAAATGACAATACTGTCAATGCATCATTTTAGCTCGCAGATCTTGAATACCTACACCTACCTCATTAAAGGTCTAATCATTGAAGTGACAGCGTGAAATTTACCCCTGCCATAAAAAAATCACTAAACTTAGTATCCATATCTATTTTTGAGAAAGTAAATGCACAAAAATACGGAGAATCGAGTTGCTTAGCTACGGGAGGAATTATCGACGGGTTATGTGAACGCTGCTCGAAATGTCGCACTTTCATTTGTCGATTCACAGTACAACATGATTGACCATGATATAACACGGGGTAGCGATTACTTCGCACTAACTCCTTAGGCGTGTGAAATTCACATGTTCGGAGAGGAGAGAACGTAAATTACTAGCCGGCCCTGGTACTTACCTAATCAAGTAGCTCTTTGTGTACAAGAGATGACTTCTAAGGGAATAGGATGTGACTTGCACACCCTCCGGCCAACTGCCGAACTCCCTACTAATGATGAAGGCATCAAATAGTTATTCAGATTATCTTTTTGACAGAATTTTTAAGCCGTATAATCATTTCATCCATAATGAAAGAGTGTCATAACCTTATAATAAGAATATGTTTTAAAATATTTATCCGTCTTGAGCAGGGGGATAGTCATTTGACCGGAGGGTGCGGAGGTCACATCCTACGCTCTTGGAAGAATATACACAAGGTTAGTATAAAAAGTTTTGCAACAATTTTTTCCTGATGTGCGCAACGTGAAGTGCTGAATTCAGACCGTCGGTTAAGTGTGCGCATGATCGCAGATCGTATTGGCATTGATGAGTGTAAACCCCGATTTAAATTGAAAATTTGACGATATGAAAAATCTACTCGCTAAACTCGCCCCGAAGGTGCAGACGGACGACCAAAAGCAGAGTCGAGTGCCTGCTTGCTAGGACCTCCTGCAACGGTATTACGAAGATTCCTCAGATCCCTTACAATCCTGACTTGGCACCAGCAGACTATTTTCTGTTCCCAAAAGAGAATTCCTCCCTCAACGGACACCACTGTGACACCAAGTGCCGTCGAAGAAGCTTGTATGTGTACCCTTAAGGACCTTCCGGGATCCGCCTACCATGGAGCCTTCGAGTCGTGAAAAAGCCGCTGACAAAAGTGTGTCAACGTTTAAGGGATGTACTTTGAAGAATTTAGAGGTATTTTAGCTTTATCTGAAATAAATCTATTTTTCCGAAACTTTTCTCGATACTTTTTATAGAAACCATGGAAATATAACTTTTGAGTTTCATACGTTTGAGCTTTAAAAATACTTGTTACACTAAAACGCACTTTTGTTCTGAACTTTTTTATGCGTATCTATTCTTTGTGAAGTTGCAATAAATCATCGTATTAATGGAACGATTTGATTCGGCTACCATCAAGTGATCAGAGTCCTTCAATTAGGGGCATAGATTCGAGGGTAGGCTGAAAACAAATGCACACATGTTTGTAGACCACAAACAAAGTGACCTTCAGAAGCACTCCTGGTGGCACGTGGAAGTAACACTCCCTTCAATTCAATGCTCAGGTTTAAGTCGTTGCATTCATCCAGTGTATTTTGAGAAGCGGAAGTATGGAAACGTGTTCTACGAGTAGTGAATTATACTTCAGTATACTTTTTGCCCGATATCACTATTCGTTTTTCTTCACGCCCTGCCCCCAGTCAACTAAAAGAACGACTGATTGAACTCTCTATCTTTTTTCCAGAGATTCTTTAGCTTAAAATTAGTTTTCATTCGTTTACATCAATTTCACTGCGCTTACCACATTGTAGTTATACTGGACGACCGTCACGCTGTTCAAAATTTCAACGTGGTTATCACCAGTTGCTACTAGTTACGTTATTGTGTTATACTAGTTTCATTCTCAGAAAGGCAATTACGGTATATACCATTACGAGTATATAATGATTCCATTCAAACTACCTGGTAGGGTACAATCTGAAAATCAACTCACCTACCAAACTTTGGGTAACGTTCATCTACTTTCAAAACATCTTTAAAGTGGGCTCTTTGGGAAATGTATTTCGCCAAGGATGGAATTCGAAAGAGGTATTGTCTGACGGGAAGTGGAAGGAGCGCCATCGCAGTCGTAGGTTCCGACGGAATGGAGGAACATCTCCGTCCACCGATTCTGTATAAACACTCTCGCCGTCGTCGGAGATGCCCTCGCCACTTTGTTGGTTTCGTCAACTCGTCAATCGGCCCGGATTGCCACGGTTACGCAGGCCTTGTTGATTTGTCGAAAAACAAAATAACCTAAGTGCCGCCTGCCGGTGGGGTTAATGAACCTCAATAGAGATAGCGCTGACATCAAGACTTCGAAAAGATTTGGTGTGAACAGATCATAATACGTATGTCTATTTGAAGTGAAGGAGCCATTTTTTCCATTTACAATTGAAAATAGGAGATCTCCCAAGAAAATAACCAAGAACAGCCATTAGAGGGTCAAGCCATCTGATACTTCACGAGGAAGTGATAAAAACATTAGGAATTTATAATATCAAAAATAAAGAAGGAAGTGCGAGATGAAATAAAATTAAGGTAAAAGATTGATGAATGGTAATTTCATCCAAACAGAAGAGATTTTCATTTGCGAAGTTCATTCAAAATTATTATTTTGCCGCTAATTATGCTATTTGATGATGGTGAAGTTGGTATTTTAGAAAAATCGGACATTTCAGAATGTTTTTAAGTGATTGCATACCTCTCGCACACAGTAGTGGAGCAAGTTAAAAAAACCCCGATTTTAAGTTACTTAAGGAACCTTATCTCCTTTTTCTAATTCATTCACAAAGCCCTTTTCTCTCATACACGTACTTCTCCCGTATCTATCAGATTCATACACTATTTCATATGGGCTATTGTGTTCCCATGACTTTGGATATTACTTGGCCTTACTTCTCGACTACATTCACCAAGACTTTCTCGGTCCACCCCTCCCTCGCCCTAGCCATTTAATCTTCTCCCACACAACTGATTGGATAATGCGTCACTCATTCATCCGCCTAACATGGCCAAGGTAGGGTAGCACACATAGATATTTGGCCTTCAATCGGTGTTTCCTAAACTGATTCTCTCGTGACTCAATCACTCCTCACCTGATCCCTTCTATTTCTACCACAAATACCCTCTAATACTTATTAATAACTTACACGAGCCAAATTTTTAAAACGTTGTTATGATACGCTTAGCAGTGTATCTAAAATATTAGAGCAGCTAGGCTGGAAATCACACACGAAGGGAAGGTTAAATTAAAGATTAAATCTCTTGCATAAATTGGAAGGATACCTCTCTAGTATTGATGTTGAAAATGTATTATTTCCCCCATCGTACTGGGGTAAGAGAGATCACGTGAATAAAATAGAGGGATTAAGTGTAGAACAGATAGATTTTAGATATCATTTTTTCCGCGAACGATAAGGGATCAGAATAACATTTTTTTACCGTGGTTGGGGAGGTAAAAATATTCGGGTCAAAATTACTATGATTGTGTATTCACCTCTCGCCACACTCCGAAGCGGTGGCTTTCAAGTTAATAAAATATCTAAAATATTTAATCAATGTTTATGCTTATCCTATGAAAACTAAATTACTCCTCTAAGTGAACAAATGTTGAGAAAATCAATAGAAAAATACATTATCACCTATTTTTAAATTTTATCTAGATGCACATTTTGAAGTTTTAATCACGAAGATCGAACGAATTAAACGCCCTATGAGGATGATCTGAAAAGTTCTCGGCCTGATGATGAAAATGTATGCTTTAAAAAAAGTTTTATTTTTCAAAAAAAATCTCCTTTAATATTAATACATTTTATCTAGTGGTGTTCCAGTGCCATTATCAAGCCTCTGTAGTATTCTTCTGAAAGAGCTGCGAACTACTTGTCTAGAGCCGCAATCACTTCTTTATTAGACGACAATCGTTGACCAGCGATAAAACTTTTTCAGCGAGTAAAGTTTTCAGAAGAGGTGGAAGTCTCAGAAGGCCAAATCCAGGGGATATGGTGGATGTTTCAGTACTCCATAGTGCAATTCCCTCAATTTTCCCATCGCCTAGAAACTTTTGGGGGCTGGTGCATTGTTCTGATGGAACACAGGTTTTCCCTCTGCAAGCCGGGTCTGCTTTCACGAACTTCCGCGTCCAGTTTCGTTAGAAGGTTAGACTAGTGCTCCCCAGTTATAGTTGCACTTTTTTCAAGATAGTCGATCAAAATAATTCCTTTCGCATCCCAAATAACCGACCTTTCCCGCCGATGGCACCTTCTTCACCTTCTTTGGAGCTGAAGAACTGGCCTCTATCCACTGCATGGATTATTGTTTCGTTTCTGATGTGTGATGTCGAATTCACGTTTCATCCATTGTCACATATCAGCGCAAAAAATCGCTCTATCTTCGTTAAGTGCGCCAAGTACTAATTAGAAGGTATCGTCCGAATGCGTTTTTAATCCTAAGCACGCGCGGCATTCATCTGTGCAAAGCTTTGTCACCGCGAAAAATGTAACAGACGCATTCTTTTGATATTCCTACAGTATTAGTAATTTTACGCCCCTTCGTACGCCGATCATCTAAAATCATATCGTGCACTTTCTCGATGATTTCCGGCGTGGTTTCACTTTTCGGACGTCCTTCAAGTGGATCAACTTGGAGGTTTTTAACGACCACATTTAACCTCAGTCGTCCATTTCTTCACTGTGGAAGTTGAAGGAGAAGAGTCCCCAAAACCACTTACAATACTTAAATGAATTTTGGTCGGCTTTAAACCTTCTTTTACGAAGAATTATACAACTGCATGATACTCGATATTTTCTATTTCTAGCAACAAACACATCCCAACTAATTCAAACGACTGCCTACAGCGAACTGCTGGATGGAATGGCTTGGGAATTTCACAATGCGTCTACCAACAGTTATGTTAACATGAGAGAGAAAAAATCATGTGAGCAGTGGTGCCATCCATGGGCGAGGCCGATAAAGTTTGAGACCACCCTCATATTATGGTGTCATATTTGGGTGAGTAAAGATGTTTCCAAATCTAATAGCTTTTGTCAATCTCAATTAAGATATTACACATCAAATTCCATGCGTCTCAAACTGATATTTTATGAATATTGTCCAAAAGGTTCCAATCACAAATATTCATTGACAAACACACGGTATAGTTGGGAAGGCAATTGACAACATTGGCCAGGTAGCTTCAAAAACGTTCATTTACTTGGAATTCCCGATGTGCATTAATTGTCGAGGGCAATATCTTCCCCTCAATTTCAAATATAGAGTATCAAAAGTGATGAAATAATGGCTGAGGGTTATCTATCATCACATCTCTTTAATGATGCTCCCAATTTTGTGGAAACAAAGAGGTAAATAAATGTACCGTGGCTTTATTATCCCTACACATTTTCCCAAAACCAATACTTGGATTTCACTGGTTATGGGGGAAAGATGATTGGCCATTGTAGACTGTCACATCCCGAAAACTTGTTTCTTGTTTCGTGGGGACGGGGTAAATGCAGACAAACAAGGCGTACCCGTCCCGCCGTCGCCGCGTCGCCTGGGGCATTTTGCATCGGCGCGCCGGCGTCTCGCGTTTGAAGTCGAGGTTCTGGTGACGCTCCGCCGGAATCTTCGGCATTCAAGCCAATCAATCCAAAAGATTTTGAAAGCGAGTGACAACCAGTGAATCTTTGGAAGGAAATAATCTAATGTGAAGGGGGTAATTTCAGAAGCTCTAGCAATGTAATCGTTTGCCGCTTCAAGAGTTTCTGAATTTGGGATCTTTTTTTTAAATTTCGCCACAGGAATAGACTATTAATTGCTCCAACTAACTCGTTGGATTTATAATAACTCCTAAACATAGGAGTTACACCATAAGAAAAAATTTCATTGCTCATTTACAATGAATGCGTTATGAGCTGGTGAGAATTCAATAAATAAAAAATTCCTCAGTTCATTAATTAGTCATACTGACGTCCTTTCTTGTGGTAATAATTGAAGTGTGGCTTAGTTGTGCGCCGTTGGTAGCCCTAATCAATATATTGATGGCAAATGTGTTCAATAAATAAGGTTGTCAGAAAGGTTAGTTACCATAATGGAAAGTATTTAGATTGGGAGGGATGCAGAAAGTCAGTAAGTATATCTATCGCATCAATGAAAACTAATAATCCTCACTCGAAAGGCTACTGAGATTGACATACCTATCATTATTTTTTGCGATGAGTTTTCAATTGCCATTTACAATTGAAGTTCATTTGATTTGATCCTAATATTAAAATATTAATTCGCACTTCATTCCTTTATGGCGCAAACTCACTAGCCCACATCGTTGATCCGAACGCCTAGCATCTTTAATATTGGTAGCATTGGTCATCCTACGCATTCACATTTTAACTGGCACCGTTTCAACCTCTGGTTAGCAATCGATGAGGCGAATGTTTACACGAGCGTTCGCTTCCCGCTCCCATCTGAGAAATGAAATTATATTTGGATCAAATGTCGTCAATATGTAATTGGTATGACACGGGAAACGGTGAGCTGGGAAAAGTAACTTTTATTCCAGAATTAGCCAAGGTTTTATCTTCTGTTATGATAGCAAAATTAAATAATTTAAACTGGGAACAGGTCCAATAAAAATGGTAGAAGAGGTGCTTGATAATATTTTAAATATCAAAAACGGTGATAAAGCGTTAACATAGAAGTGGTAGTACAGGCACGTTAAATTATAATTTAAAGAAAAGACAAGTGAAAACCATTTTGTGGAACGTGGTTTTGCATGGTTCGGAATGTTAGTTATTGAGGCAAGAGGATATGTAGAGAGTGGGAGACTTTGAGAAGTGGTTGTGGAGAAGAATTGGAAAAATAAAATTCTTTGAAAGGAAAACATATGATTAAGTTCAAGGGATGATGGTAGGGGAACAGAAACGGCTAGTGGAAGAAATTCGAAGGCACGGCTAGTAGATGCAGGAGATACTGAAAGGCACTGGGATGCTGAAGACGATAATAAAGGGGATAATTCTGAAAAAGCAAGGCAGAGAGAGGAAAATAATCGGTATTTTGGATGGAAATAAAGTAAGATTGAAAGTATGAAGCGTTAAAAAAAGTTATTGTAATATGAAACAATTTTTTAGAATACATGAGGTTAAACTATGTTTTATGTCATGTTAGTTAGGGATTAGGAATACATAGTAGTGTGTATTTCCAGAGTCCATTGAAAGTCTACCCTAAACCGGTAGAATACTACCGATAACACAGGCCTACAAAAAAATATTTTTTTTGGTGCCGGGAATCTTTGTGTTGATTTTAACTATATTTGTAGAGCTGAATCCAAATATGAAATCCGTTTTTATTTAACAGCTCTACTTTTTTAGATATGGCACATCTTACGATTAGTTGTTTTAATATTTGATATATTCCGGAAAATAATTTTCAAAGTTAAATAAATCTATAAGTATACATGGGAATATATGGTAAAAGAAAATAGGAAAAATATTACAGACTTTGTGAAACGTGCATACTTGGGATATTTTGGTGTTAAGCTTGGTGACCAAGATAAAACATGGGCACCGCATTTTGTGGGTAAAACATGTACTGAACATCTGCGGCAATGGACAACAGGACAAAGGAAAAGTCTAAAATTTGGTGTGCCAATGGTGTGGAGAGAACCTGTGAACCATATTGACGACTGTTATTTTTGCATAGTAAATGTTTCGGAAATTAATCGAAAAAATCGCCACAAGTGGACATATCCAGATTTGCCTTCAGCTAGACGCCCGGTACCCCATTCAGAAGAAATACCGATCCCAATATTTCAGACGTTACCAGATATATCTAAGGAAGAATTTGAGTTATTTGAAAACATTTCTCATTCTATTGACGATAGTGGCAGTGACTACGAGGGGGTATCAACAATTCCTCAACTATTTAATCAAGATGAACTAAGCGATCTTGCTAGAGAACTGAACTTATCGAAGGAAGCATCCGAACTACTAGCATCAAGGCTGCATGAAAAGAATTTACTGCAACCGGGTACAAAAATAAGTTTTTTATCGCACAAGGGAAAAGGATATGCTACCCTTCTTTACTCAAGAAGACAATCTTACATTTTGTTTAGACGTTAACGGTCTTTTGGAAAAAATGGGACTACTATCACAATATGATGCTAGTGATTGGCGTTTGTTTATTGATAGCTCCAAGCGTAGTTTAAAATGTGTACTTCTTCACAATGGTAACAGGTTTGGCGCAATACCAATCGCTCATTCAACTAAAATGAAAGAAGAATACGATAAAATAGCATTGGTCTTACAGAAGATAAAATACCAGGAACATCGCTGGGTGATTTGTGTAGATTTAAAAATTGTGAACTTTCTTCTTGGGCAGCAAAGTGGCTACACAAAATATCCTTGTTTCTTGTGCCTCTGAGATAGCAGGGACAGACAAAACCACTGCATTAAGAAGGAGTGGCCTAAGAGAGAAAACTTGGTTGTTGGGAAAGAAAACATCATTGCTGAATCTTTAGTTGAAAGAGAGAAAATCATCTTACCGCCTCTACATATTAAACTAGACCTAATGAAGCAATTTGTAAAGGCTCTTGACAAGGATGGACCATGCTTCGGCTACTTAAGACTAAAGATGCCCCATATAAGTATTGAAAAACTTAAAGCTGGTATTTTTGAGGGGCCACAAATCAGACAACTTACAAAGGATCCTGCTTTTGTCGAGTCAATGAATGAGATTGAAAAAATTAGTTGGATGTCATTTGTTGAGGTCATAAAAAATTTTCTAGGAAATCACAAAAGTGAAAATTATATTGAGCTGGTAAACATTATCCTCAGTAACTTCAAATCACTTGGATGTAATATGAGCACAAAATTTCACTACCTACACAGCCACTTAGACCATTTTCTTGGAAATTTAGGAGACACAAGTGAAGAACAAGGTGAAAGATTTCACCAGGATAAAAAAACAATGGAAGCTCGCTACCAAGGGAGATGGGATAACCATATGATGGCAGATTACTGCTGGTGCTTAAAACGAGACTGTTTGAACAAAGTGCACTCAAGAAAATCGCGCAAAAGAAGCTTCCGATGTGTTGAGTGATGTTTTTATGTTTTTTTTCTTTTCAATTTGTTTTATTACAGTAAAAATTTTAGTATTCGTGTTCAATTGTATTGTAAAATTCTGTTGTGTTTGTGGGCGATTCAACAGCCCTAGAAATAAATCAAGTCTTTACATTTAGTGGGTTTTATTATTAACATAATATTCCCATATCATCATGTAGAAGATTTTTTACGTAAGTAACAACATATCTATATATTGAAAACTATAGCTGATAGGAAAAAACTAGTGTCATAATTGGATTCAGCACCCCAATTGTTCTTAAAATCAGCATTAAAAGCTCCGGCACCAAAATCACTGTTGGCCTGTGTAATAAATATGTCTAAGCTATGTTTTTTTCAGCCATCCAGAATTTGTGGTATAATTGGGTCACACTAAAAATTTCGCTAGTGGATAAGATTAGTTTAAAATAATGCACTGTCGAATTATATCTATCTCTACTTCGCGACCACAACATTAAAAATATCATGAAAAAACAAAAAAATCAAAGTTATAATACTTTTCCAGGATATACACTAATTCAAGAAATAATTTAATGCTGAGATTCACATATCACAAACACAAACTTCGACTGACTTATTACACACGTTGCACGCTCGCGTAACTGTGAATATTAGAGAGTAATGAAATAGGTGACACGATCGATAATAAATCCCGGTATGTCGACGGGTTAACGTGCATGAACTTGCAATTCATTCATAATGGTCCGTCTTGACAACATAAGCTAGAGCGAATAGCGCATAGGCCCTAAGTGAGCAGGCCGTTAGATGAACTCCTTTGCGTGAATCATCAACGCACGGTTTTTCATCCAACTTACTATTCATCTGGTGAACGGTGCTAGTATACACTGGAGCATAATCTGCATTGTACATATTTCCCGGGCGTAATCAGACCATCTTCTTGCAGACAACTAAAGAAATTCAAAACTACTCTCTGGTATAGGCGTAGTATTTGGTAGGCGACAGAATAAGATGTAATAATTCAATGACTCCTGTGTCAATTTTCTCAAGCTACGAGTCGATGCACGTGTCCTCTGAAAACAGACCCAAATTTAAAATATATATATAATAAATTTCAAATTCGCAAAATTTTTAACAAACTTTTCTCCAATTATTCCATCAGTAGACTTCGCCAGTGCAAATAACTTGGACAAATTGACTTATAGCTTTAAAAACAGATTCTCGTTTGCCATAGTTACAGGTATATAGTATAGTCGCCAAACCCTGGTGAGGTGATTACACTGAAGAGATGTTGCTGTAGAGCATCAGTAGAAGATATGAAATAGGTACTAAACACTACATTCTATCAATAAAACAGGAATTTGCATTACGAACTTTGCACCAAATAAACATGAATCAGAGACTAGGATGCCCGTTGAATGATATTCAATAGAGCATGAGTATTTTTAAACAACATATCTGGAGCTTTGTGAGTCGTTTTCTTGAAATAGAAACGATAAAACTTGAATTTAAAATAACTTCTATTGGAGTAACTCTGCAGAAGAGGAGTTACGATAAGAAAAGGTACTCATTCACATATTCCATTTTTTCCAGAAGAAATCGATTTGTTGACATAAACGCAGCCTCTGAGTTCCTGAGAATTTGAGAGTTAAATGAAGTAAACGTTCTCATCAAGTGGATTTGAATCAGTTAAAACAATTAAATGGAACCTAAACGTATCCGAGAAAGTTATCATGAACTTTAACATTAAATGTTTGAAGATCGTTAAGAAAACATAAACACAAAAAATATGCACATCGCTCTCTCTCTCTCTCTCTCTCGAAGCTCTTTCCCCCCAGAATGTCACCGCAGGACATTTTTAATGCAAGAGATTTAGTTCAGTAATGCAGAGAACCAATCCCTCTTAATCTCTCCATGATGCCAATGAGTCCTCTTGAGGGCACGCGACACACAACAGCGAGAGAACAGGGCAGTAATAAATCACTCGTACTGAACCCGGTCGGAAGTCTCCCAGCGATATCAAAAGGCCCAAGGAGGTGGAAGCTCATCTAATTTTCTCCATCGGCCACTCGGCTCATCGAAACCGTGTCCCCGGGATGACACACGCCCACACGTGTGCTGGAGGATTATTTTTCCGCAAACTTGAAAAGAATTATCTGGAGTTTTGGAGGTGGGGCTTGAGAGAGTAGCTCGTCTCATGCGCAGGTCTTATTGACAGTTTCCAACGGCCAACGAGCACCTCTCGGGTAGTCGTGATGGATTTGAACTGGAAGTTCGAGAAATAGGTTCTATTGTTTTCTCACGGTAATGTTGAAAATGGACAAAAAATCCTAACCTCAAGTCATATCGATGAGCGATCCACATTATCACCATCATCAAGGGTTATCAAATCGAGGAATGGTTTGTGGAAGTTCTACAAACTGTCCTGTCCCAATCCAATCTCTTGATTCCTCTATAGCTCCTAGCACCTAAATGCTTCATTTCCTGCGTCTAGTAATTCATTCTGGCCATTCCCCTGTTATTATTCCCCTGCCATGTTTCAATCATGTTTTCCAGTAAGCTATCGTGCCTCAGGTGTCCACTCGGTTTCCCTCTTCCTCTGTCCTCCAAAGAATCATCTATTCACTCACTCTTTGGAGTACTTCATTTGGTACGCATTCTATCCATTTTATATCCATACTTCTTCCGTAATACCACATTTCCAATGCCTTCAGTCTTTTCTCCGCTGCTCTAATTGTCCGTTTCACACTCGTAGAAAGCTATATTGCATTTGTAAATAGATCAAAAGTGAATGAAAAAAATTAAGGAAATATTTAGAACGATAGAACAGTTGAAAAGAGCAATCCGTTTGTCGCTGCTTATTTGTTTCTCGCTGTCGTGTAGAACGGATCTGATTAGACAAAAGCGGAACGAAGTCTTGTTCTTCGTGTGCTGTGGACATAAAGCTGAGAAGTGGTACCGTTTTGCGATGAATGATGACGTCAAGGAACTGTCTGAAGAGGCAATTACAGACGAGGGAGGTGACTCGTGTAGGAGTCCTCTTGGAAGGTCAATTTTTATGAGAAACATGCTCCACTCTTACGCGATTTCGACATTGACGACGACTGAGGTCAATTACCTGTCAGATACCTTGGCCGTGATCGAAGGCGAGCTGATCTTCGATCGAAATGATCGAGCACTGACTTCCACGAAAGCTTGATCATCTCGACTTAGTCCACTACATCGTAATAGTAAAAAGTGGCCTTTTTTACTTTAGGGATAAATAATTTCATAAATAATTATTTACCTTCTTTAAAATTATTTAATTATATTTTGAGACATTACATCATTGATAATGCATTCAATGTCCTAATAATGCATTCTATTCCAAAATATGTTAAGCTTTTCTGCCGCATTGAAAATGATGACAACACCTTGGGAAGTGTTGGTCGGTCCGTACGATTTAAATTAGTCATTAATCGAGTCCAACTTGATTCGAATATAATTGAAAATGTACGAGCCAACCCTTGCAGGTATCTTAATCTTAGTCAAGTGAGCGATAATTTTGAATCCGCAGACGATTGAGATGAGTTGCGATTACTGCCCAGAATGGTGAACGAGAACCGAAAGACTATATTTAATTAAGCATTAACAGTTCTTCATCATCGCCATTAGCCAAGCGGTGTCTAAGAAGAAAGTTCACTTTGAATACGAGGCGAGCGGATTGCGCTTGGGAAATCCACTTCTCTTGCCATAGAAAAAGCGGTAGAACCTACAACGAGCGAGGGAAAGATTTTGCTTCGTATCTTTGCCTGATTCACTCCTCTCGGCGAAGGAAAACTAGCATAAAGGTAATTGTATTCATTTGACTGATGTAGGTAGTCGAAATGCATGGTGATGCTTAAGTTTAATGTCACGAAAAACCAAAGGAGGTGAGTTATTTTATATGAACTGGGCCACATCAACATTACTGTGCAACTATTCACGATTCCTACGTCACGGCGTTAGTTAAATACTTGGCCTGAGTTCAAAGAAGTGTTTCAAAAGTTAAGTTACCAGAAGAAAACTTACAACATTATGTGAGAAATTATGGAACCTCACATTGAAACCTTGTACTCCAAAGATAACACGCCCACTTAAGAATGCTATATTGTGAAATATTCTTGAGTTTATCTTCGATACCAAAGTTGAAGACCCGACGAAATAGGTAGATTAGGTCATCTGGATAAAACAAGAGGAATGAAACTGCTGGATGGTTAAATTGAAATATTTGAATAATTAATAATGCATCTCTGGACATTGCGAAATTCTATTTCAATGCCTATTTTTAGTACTTTAATGGGAAATGACAAATAACCGTTTGCAAAAAGCGATTTGTTTACTTTAACTTATCTTTTGAAATATTCTTTAGACATCTGTCAGCTGAAAAATATCACTAATCCATGGATGAAAGCCCAAAAATTTGTAGGGGTAATACGGGTGTGCCTCGACTCTGCTCTGAAACGATCAGTATAAATATTCTTAATAAAATATGATTAAAACATGCCTCAAAAATGGAAAATGTCAAATCCAGGATAATTGTCAAACAGCACAAATCTATTTTCCAGAAAAGTAAAATTTTCATATAAATTTGATTCAGCAATTTATTAAAATAGCCCAACTGCCTCGCAGTACCGTTTTTTACAGTTAGAATATCACCCACGTACCTGAACCACTAGGGAATAGGTTTAAAAAAATATTTATCCCAAATTAAAAATTTCGTTTTCAAAGAGATCCATAAAGAGTATTTTGGACAAAATATAAATTGTAAAGCCTGTCGCTAATTTTTCTGTTTTTTTAATTAAAAACAATGTTATGAAGACAATAATATTGTGAAACGCAGACCATGTGTGGTTTTTAGATATCTTTGTGATGATTTCTTCTACAGGCACGGCGCCGTCTTGGGTAATTCTATCCTAATATCCATTGCCTAATGGGGAGGAATGGAGGTAAACAGACTTACAATGCCAAATGACACGAGTCTTGCTTTTGGGACGACTAAAGGGCATCTAACTCATTTAGCGTCTATAAGAAATTCCTTATACCACATTTCACTTTGAAATTAAGTGCAATGAGTCATTACTGTTTAGCGTATGAGTAACTTTATATGTACACATGAGCAACTATATTAAAAACACATGGCGTAATACCTGCAAAGGGATTAGGAACAATATGTTTGTTAGTCCTCAACGACATGCAGGCATTAGAACCTTTGAACGTATGTTAAGTAGTTATCTGAGAAAAATAGATCTTTGGACACAAAAAGAGCTTCGCTTAAAGCTTGTTGAAATTTAGTCGTGGCGTAATTGGGTAGAACCTTCTTAGATTCGACCTTGTTTATGAAATCTTGGCACTTAAGCAAATAATCTTGACTGTCTAATATAATTAGGCAACGTTCCCATTTCCTTTCAATGTGAAGGGAAACTCTCTTCGTTTACATTTGTTTGTTCAATTGAAACGATTTTCTTAAGAACTATACAGTACTTGTAAATGAGTAACTTGGAGATGAGTTCTGAACAATTCTAATCTATGAACCACATACTTGAGATTGGAAATACTCTTACAGAGCAAGGCCAAGTCAGAATGAGCGGTAAAATTTTCTAGGAAATGGGGAGAAATTGGAGCATGTAGGACGTACTTAAACCCTTTTCACATAAGATCCATCTCTTCCTCATTAAACAGACGGAGAGACAAATGAAGCACTCGTTAATGAAAGTCACGCTAGCGAGCAACAGAAAGGTTTTTTGAGTTAGAGATTTTTTGACCTGTTTCCCTTTTGAAAAAAGAACTTACTATAGAGCTCCTCACGCTTTCTGAAGGGTACAAAACTCTATGGTCGCTGGACAAAGTCGTCAATGATTAGCCATAACAAAAAATCCAAAGAATAAATATTACAAATATTAATACACAATGCAAAATGATAGAAGGATAAACTTTTCCGGATTATGTCCCACACGAAATTACATGCGAATATACACTGTTTCCGCAATCTGTTCTGTCAGAATCAGAGCTAGTCCCAATCTTCACCAACGGTGGAAAAAGAACTTATCGTTAAAGTATATGCGAGGTGACTCGATATATTTTTTATGGAGAACTTTCCGTTTTTATGTAATTTGTTTAACTTACCTTTTCCCACCTCCTCTCTCCCCTCCTTTTTGTACGCACGAGGAAGACGAGCCGATGATAATGCTTGAGCACTGCGACATGGGTCTCGGGCAATTTCATCGCTGTGTTCTGTAAAACTTTAATAAACAATTCCCGACAAATTCTATTTTTCCTTACGTAGTTCAAGATCACGACAAAATTCATGGTATTTGCCTGGAATATTGCAATGAAAAAAGTTTTCTTGGTTTTTTCTTTCACGAATCTAATTGTAAAATATTTAATTTATTACTATCGCGAAATTAGGTATCGGTTTATAGAAAATTTTGTTGCTCAGCCGTGAATATTTCCAACAGCTTAAACTCTTTATACCAATATTTTTTTGTGGAAAAAATGTCTCTTTTAAGAGCTGGATAAGACTCCCACAAACAAAAGTCCCACTAGAGGTGTGCTAAATAATTGTTAATTATATGCCAAGTTAATAAATGGCTTTCTAATGATTAGTGCACCGCCGCGCCGGTCAGGTTAGCCTGATAGTTTACTGACCGCCGGATAACACAAATGTTCTGTGCATGAATCATTTCACAACGCTGGAAATATTTTTATTATCTGCCTGGACAAAGCGAGAGGACTGCGATTACTGAAAATCTCACTTGCCATCAGGTTTCCGAGGCTCCGAGACATAATTAAGCACGTGGCTCTAGGCGGGAAAAAAAATCCGCGACCTACAGGGCGACAGGAGAGAACCCAATACATAAGAGCAACGCGATCGGGTTCTTCACATTCGTGTTCGAATTTATGGATTTCTTCCAATGTAATAACCTCAGCCTCCTGATCTACAATTACAAAAAACTCAGGACTAACGGTGGAGATCCTTCAAGGATTCATTTTGATTTTCCACGAATCGGTATTTAATTCTCCGCCCATACAGCCAAACGATAAAACCCAGGAAAAAATCCTATTTTTAACATGTAAATTGATAGCAAGTAAGAGTGAATGGCTTAATTAACCGATGTAATGGTAATTAAATGTGTCTGGACAATTATCAAATGAATTATCGGAAAATAGCACATTGAATCAACTTCGGAAACCGATGGAGAGAAGTGGATGAAGTGTCTTAGATAACTTTACGTGTATGCATCGCGGCCACGGGGCGGAGGGATTTCCTAGGTTTGCGTATTCGAAACGGGGAGAACATTTTCAAGAGTGCACTTGCACATCGGACTAACTTCGCATTGATAACTGCTTTAATGCCAAGTACCTCAGCGAAAATAACGCCGGTGGAAAAGTTCATTTCATAGTAGGAGTACGTTGATCAAAATGCCAGTAGCAACGGGTCACTTCATGTCAATCTTCATGGAATACCTATGAGTACCATGAAGTGGCTCTACAACATTCATTTAAATTTCTTTTTCAACTAAGATGTGATGAGAACAATAAATGAAAACATTAAATGCTGAAATAGATACCGCTTGTTCTAAAAAATGACGTAATATTGAAAAATAAATATGGCAAATAACATAATAGTAATATCGCCATCTATTAATCTTTCCTAAAGAGAATAACCCTCTAATTGGCAGATGTGATGTAGCTTTTGAAATCATATCGTCGTGAATCTTTTGAAACGTATCTTTTTCCTTTGCTTCTCACCACATCCACTTCCTTCAACGGCGTAGTACCGGTGGCTATTTGGACTTCCTCTATCGGTTAATGTTGCGATGACTTATATTCATGACCAATACATTTCTTTCTTCATCACACATACTCTTTTGCTTTTATTTTTGTCACTTAAAACACTGAAGCTGTATCTCAATTTCGAGTCTTTAAATTTTTCCATACATACTATAGTTCAGAATGCTTCGAGATTTTCATTCACATATTCCCAGGGATTACAAACTCATGCTTTGATAGTTGTACATTATGAAGCATTAGTTATATATGGAGATTATTTTTTTGCTTGAAATATTTTAATTTTAAAGAATTTACAAGTACTATCGTTCTTGGTGGAGGACCCGCAAAAATTTTGAATGCGACGGGAAGCGGGTGGGAGCCGAGACCACAAGACTCGTTAAACGTCCGTTGCTGTGAAATATACGCGATGTTTCGGAAGGGCCAGAGTCTGTGGCGATACCCAAACCCATTTCATAATGTTTAGATAATATTTCCTAATAATTTCACAAAATTTTGTCACCACAGATTTGAACTGAACTTAAAGAAGAAACAAATTCAAGGGAATATAGAAACATGGCACATGAAAAAAAAAATTTTCTACTAATGATCGATTTAATTTTAGACCCATATACTTTGGAATCTTAAGAAAACTCCTACGCAAAATGTATCCCGTTGACTAAATCTAACCTTCTTTTTTGTTCACGTCGTAAACAATTATTTTTTGACGTGTTGGTAATATGACAGTATTTTACTTTTTTATGCGAATATAAGTAGTCTGACATCCGAAGAATACGTGGAGTTGTACGTAACACTAAGTTGTACGCATATATTGTACAAGTTAGCAAAATAAAGGCAGTTTTCATGGTGCTGCGTCATATTTGCTAAAGATATAGCGTTACTAATCGATGGCACTAAGGTATTTTCAATACATAAAGCAATGTTATTTGAAGTAATTAAAGATTATGAAATGAGAATTAATGTTTGGGAAGCTCAAATGATGGGAATAAACAACAGAGAAAATACGAACGTCCTCTCAACTGACGAATGAGTAGAGCAAGCTAACAAAATTACTCCCATTTAGGAGTATATTACCGGAGAATCGGAAGAGTGGAGTAGGTTAAAGCAAGTTATCCATCGCAAAGCTTTACCTTATTATAAGAGGAAAATCTTATTATACAGCAGCCTTAAACTGGAGCTGAGGAATCCTGGTTAAATGCAGTGAGGAGTGCTCTCATGCACGGTTGTGAAATACGGACCTTGGGAAGAAGAGAGAGAGGATTGAGGTCTTCGGGATGTGGGTGTGGAGAAGGTTGAAGAGAACACAATGGGTGGACGGAGTACGGAATGAGATGCTAAACAGGGTTAGGAAGCAAAATGTCGGGGGTGAAATAATAGAGGCAATGTGTGTTGGATGGTTTGGAAGGATAACACTTTTTAAACACTACCCAGAACATAGAATAAAACTGGATCAGGTACGTGCTAAGAGGGGTAGGTATGCCTGCGACGCCTGAGGGAACAGTTAAGGGGAAAAGGACGAAGTAGAATTGAAAGGATAGACCATATTAAAGGAGGAAATATAAATAAAGTAAGAAACAGGCCTGAGACAAGAGCAAATGGAGACGATGGTTGTGTATGGAACACGATTTTATGACTTAAATGAAGACATGCACAACTCAAACAGCCACGCGAAACATGATGATGACGCGATGATACGTATGACTCGTTGCCAAAGATAAGAAGATACTGCGGCGGTGTTGCATTGAATTCGATCGGTGACAAATTTAGGAATTGGAACGAAGTCCTTCACCGACATCCAAGGCAACGGGTTTCAATAGCATTTACGTGTAGCGCGGGAATAACCGAGGGACATTACTCAACATTTTTAAAGCCGCCTTTGAAGAAACATATGTTTTGCTACTTATGTAGCATATCCAGCACTGGCGACCACGTAATGTGGTCACGGGCATGTAAGGGCCGGACGAGACATGGGTCTCCTGCTTTCTCATGGAGAGTTCTTCTTCGCCGTACCAGGCTGAGTCACAGTTAGCCAGAACAGAAAGGGAAATAGAGCGATGTCGAGGGCAGAAGAAATAATTTTCAGTCACGGGGAAAATAATCGAATGACGGAAACTTTAAATCCGTTACACAATTCAAAAGTGCAGTTAATTTAAAGATGGATGTTTAAAAGCTGCATTATATAATGATAAGTTTTGTATTCCACGTCGAAATGCTTTCTACGAAGGTATTAAATAAATAAGTCGCAAACGTCAGCGAGACAAACGTAGTTGTTGCAAAAACTTCATTCGTAACGCTTGGAACACACTCCCGACCTAGCCTCCAGGGATTTTCACCTCTTCAGATCCCTAAAAAAATGTTTGGCTGGCCGACATTTTGGCGATGATGATGTTGTAGTTCAAGAGATTACTCGATGGCTGCGACAGCAAAAAAAAAGACTTCCGTGCTACCGGCTATCAAGGACTTGTAAAGGAATGGGATGTCTGAATAAGCAGGGTGAATATGCAGAAAGGTGAAAAAAATTCAGGAAAATGCTTTCATTATTATTGCCTTTTCCCACTTTTGTGAGTTATTTATTGATTTCGCCTCTTATTTAATCCTGAATTACGCAGCTGAGTGGATTTCGGCGACGGTACCATCGCAGTCTTTACCAAATAATATCTTACGAAACTGTTTGTATGTAATTGCGCAGAAATCTAAATATCAACCCGCTAAGGTTGAGTAACTGCTCATATACCGGATTTAAATGAGCAAGATTATTTCTAAAGGAAGCGTCGCAGACAGGACACGTCCCGTGCCACTGTATCGTATGGCTCAATCTAAGTCGAGGCTCAGACATTTGAGCAATTCTTTCCAGTTCTCCCAAAGAGATAATTGCCAACGGATCGAGAATTTGTGAATCCTGACAACCCTTTACGTGATCTACGCGAGTACATTCTTCTAAGTTGTAGTGATTCACATTTTCTCCGGTTAGGTTCTACCGACGAGTGTAACAAATTCTGTAGCTTTGTATTATGTGGATCTCTAGACCCTGGATTTAAAGTTTGTTATCGTTGCGAAAAACCGTATCACCTTAACACAACCTTTCGTTACATGACTTGAGACCCTGCCTAGACAACGACTGAAATTGAATTTAAGCAGCTTAATCAAATTGCCAGAGAGGTTAATTCGTTGTGGTGAGAAAAGACACTCGCAAGCAACACCCAGTCACCTTCGGTACCAGCACAACTATACCATACATTTATATTTAAAAAAATAAATCTGTGTATTTCAATAAAATATATTTTTAGGTAACGATAGTCATTCTAAGTACATTCAGTGGTTTTCATAATCTCTCCAGAGTCAGTTTCCATTTTCTAATGCTTCGAGTTGAACTTAATTTACATTAACAGGCATTTTTCATATTTTAATTTGTGATTTGTTCGCCATTATGCCATCGCAAACTTACGGTTACAAATTAAAACACTATATGGTTTTAGTAAGCAATTTTTTTCCAATAACAGGAATCAAGATATTTCCTACATGATCTTGAAAGAATGAATCTCAAGAAAAACTTACCTTCCCTGTATATAAAGAAAGTTAGGACCTCTTTGCGAAAATGGTATTGCAATATTACTTGTTTCGCCAGAGTAGCAGTTAGCCTCATGTCAAATTTTACAATATGTTTTGAAGAAAATCTATTTAAAAGCCTTGTTATTGCTCTGGACGTTGAAGTTTTGCAATATACTTCCATCAACACGAGAAAGTTAGAGGTTTGCCGAATTCGGTCTCGTCACCCTTACGCTTGCTAGACCTTCACTTTCCTGCCCTAGGCCACTGCGTAGCACGTAAGACAAGGTATCGATGTGCTGAGCATCACGATCAGTTCGCCATTGGTGGACGTCGTTGGTGAGAGAGATGGGCATTCTAAGCCTCCACCAGCTACGAGAACAAAGTAAAATATTGCGAGAAAATGACACCGAGGACATGAGCGGGACTTTTACGACTCACGCTTCGTATCCCAAGTACGGATCCACCGCCGGGACACTATTCCAACGCTTGCTTTAAAAGCTCGCACGTCACACAATCGAGTACCTCTTACTCGTGGCTCTCCGTTGAGTTAATATCAATGCCCCCTCCGGCCGATCACTTACGATGCCATCATTGTTTTCACGAATCCCGTAAAAGGGAACATCGAATGAGACTTTTAACCACTTTTGTGGTCGTTTCTACTTAAAAGATTGGTGATTATGTCGAATTTTGATATTATACTAGAACTGCTGATTCCTTTTTCATTTGAAGACGAGAGAATCCCATTTGAGTTACTTAAATTTCTTTATGTGCTCGGTAGATTCAGTGATGCAGTGAACTCATCCCCTGTCAAATTAAAATAGTACTCGCCAGAGGTTCGGTAACCATTGGTAAGCAATATAAATAACAAAAACATTACAAATGAAAATTTTTTCAGTTCGCAGATTTTTAATTCATCGGGCAAGAATAATTTAATGTAGCTAAGAAATATCGACAAAATACATGTAAATTTCTAATAAAGAGCGGTGCATTTTCATGATCGAAAAAGATACTATGCATTCAAAAGACTAATAATATGCTCCGTTCATCACTGATTGTATCCGTTATAATTAGTTCATTGTACTTTTTTCAAATACATTAAATTTTAAGAATTACTTTATCATAGTAAAAACGGCTAGATGGATAGAACGTTTTCAACCGCCAAAATAGTACTTCAAGCGATGGAATGATCGAAATAATCCATGTCTAATGCCAAGACTAATCTGAGAGCTTTGAATCCTACCCTTTTCCACTCATCAGCAGTGCAGACAGGCTGGAAGGCGGAAATCCACAAGAGGATTCATACTTTCTTCGAGCAATATGAGTGCGCCTTTTCTTCTCTCGCTACAAAAAAATAAATAATTAAAACAGTTTGTCTGACCCATTAGTCGCACTTACTGATGGTGCGAGGCTGCCCTACTTCGTGCAGGAAAAAAGGCTAAGAATCGGGTTCAAGGTAATACGGTGTTTCTCACGAGTTCCAAAAAGGTGATTCGCGTACCCGATCGAAAACGGCAAGGAAGTTTTAGGCATGCGGTAGCTTGGCGGCCCTCGTTACGCACACGGCCACGGGCCAGCTTGTGTTTTGCTCTCCTTTCTTTGACACTGCCTCGTGTACGGACACCTCCCGTGCTTTTTCCTTTCCCGTCTGAACGAGTGGAATGCATAACAATCAATCAGGGAGGGGTGGGGTGAGGGAGGGAGAGGTATGGTGATAGGGGTGGCGGAGGGAATTTCCCCGCCCAGCCCAGCGCTCTCCAACCCCGTCCTCTCCCACCACCACTTCCTCCCGCTCACTCAGGTCGGCATTCTCTTTCGACAAAACGAGATATGTCCGTCACACTAAACTCTCTCTAAAGGAACCTCAAACCGTCACTTTTTTTAATAACTTTCGCCTCGAGCACTTATCACACGTAAATGCGTCGAGGAGTAATTAGAGAGGAGTTTACCTTCTAACGAAGGTAAACACCTCCCGTGAAATATTTCAGAAATTTGTACAGTTTTTTTTTTTAATAATAAACATTAAAACAAGCGTACAATTTTTGCACCGTCACATTCCTCGTGGATGGCGGCAATGGGGACAAATCGGTGAAATGAAAATGATTCAACTATTTCGCCGCAGCGGCGATGTCATCTCCCTTTGTTCTGATCGTTTGTTCATTGATGTTTACCTCCTTGTTTTGATTAAAGGGAGCGATAGAGCTTTCAAATAAGTTAAAAAAGGTCACTAATGGAAATAAATCGTAAATCACGGTTAATTCCTAAATACACATGCTAAGATATGAAAAATATAAAATTTCTTGAAAATAGGACACCAAAAAGTATTAGAAAAGACAAAAAGGGTAATAGTTGGAGGGAAAAATGTTCACATTATAACTTCAAATGTAGGCGGATGAGACCTTTGCAGTACATAAATTTAAACAATTAAAAATTTTGACGCACGAGGGTCACACAATCGAATACATAAGAAAAGACACATGAATTATGAAAATGCGTTTTGATAGAATTCTTTTAATAACAAAAACGCACATACCAACCGTCCACATGGACAAGTGAAAACAACTTTTCAGCTGGTAACACTAACATGAGTATCAGGAATAATGAGTTAACGTCAATTTGACAATTAATCAAAAAGAGAAAAATAATTATAAATGTATCCATTAGTATGTATTCACAGGAAAGCACTATCTGCAGATTAGTTGCTCAAAAGCCTTATGGCATTATTTCAAGCTCCATTACATTGAAATATTGCAAACATTGCGGCAACAGTGTGGGTTGTATTGATTTTCTTGACTCAATCATGCTGAGAAATGCAGAAAAAAATATATCTTTTGAAAATGAAAATATTGCCACATCTCCTTGTTTAAGTTGGTTTCCATATATCAGAACTATGGAAAGTGAAAAATTGAATTCATTTTTCAATACTGAAACATCTGCTCTGAATCTCAAAAGAACTTTTCCGAAAGGATAAAGTAAAATACCTTAGCCTTTCAAACCAACCTTCGGGTGAATACTGCGGTGGTTGTTTCAAGCTAAATGTCAACTTTAAATTTACTCGGACGAATTGGTGTGTCACATATGACGCAAAAATTATACGCTCAAACGTTTTTAAAATTGAATGCAATCACATAAATGATTAAAGTTAATTATTTATTAGTGAGCATCGAAATCAAATAAAAGGAATTATTCGGCATGTGCTCAATAAAATGCTCTATAAATGATATAATACGATTGATAGATGATACGGTTTCCGTGGTAATTTTGAAATGTTACAACGAAGTAATTTCAATTCATAATTTTCTTTATTTCCATCACCTACGTTTCCTTACGGTGTAACATTATCTCACCTGATTATACTTCACCGAAAGAAAACATAGGTCGTGGAAAATAATAAAAATATTTTAAAGCGGGCTTGCAGTGTGTTTTTATTTCATACACCATTAACCATGTACGTGCTTAATTGAAAGGAATCTAATAAGATAAACTGAATTTTTTTTCGTATTCTTAAGGGACAATGAATGAAAAAAAATTTAGTTCTAATGTTCTTTGAAAGTTATTTAACTTTAATTGTGAATAATTTCCCGGAAAAAAATTATGTATAAAAAAACATACGGCAGATGATATTAAGAAATTTTAAATAGAGTCAAAAAGTCATAACGCTCGACCGGTTACGTAGTGATGGCAACCAAATAACTATGTAACCTTATTTCATGCTCTAAATAAATGCGCAGTAGAGAAAAATCGTGAGACAAAGATGCGATCGCACCTAGATTGCAACTAGAATAAATCGATACGAGACTCGATAAGCATAGAACTAAAAGTCTCACACATGGGGTTAATAGCTATTTTACTCACGGACAATTATACTTATGAAGTTGTGCAGTGGAATAACCAGTGCGATAGACATTAGGCATTTACTGATATTTTTAAAAACTCGGCTGAAGATTAGAGGAGAAAAATGAAAGGGGCATGGGCGAGAGATGGAGGCAATAAGTGGTCGATGAGAAGCGTGGATGGTGGCTGGAGAGGAAAGGTGATTAGCGCGAATGTATGGAGATCAGCGACGGAAATATTACCAAAGACGCTACTGGCTCTCTAAGAAAACTAAAATTAATCGTTCACCACTATTTCAACACGTCGCAATAAATGGGTTTCAGCATTTTTGAAATGATTAAGCCCTTTCCGATATTGCAACTGAAAGACTATTCAGATCTTCGTGTCGAGAAGATAAGCGTGATATTTCACATGGCACATATTTCCACTGCACACTGGAAAATTAATGACCAGAGTCTGGTATTTTCTTAAGGGTCAACGGGATTGACCAATGAATGCGCTCAGTGACGTGCAGTATCTCAAATGAGTAACCATGAACAAACACAACTGAATAATTTAGGGATATAATGCGCAACGACACTTAATTAATAATGTTTGACCTCTTAAAGTATTTGTTCAGCTAACTTTCGAAAAATGGCCGAAATTTTTTAACCTCTCTTTTTATTACATCCGAGAGAGAGAGAGAGGAGCGTGAAAAAATGAATGTTCGCAGTTGAAAAATAGGCGTCCAAATCAAAGAGATCGAGGCGGAGATGATCGGAGTCAGTGGAAAATTTCACTCCTCAAAATTGCGACAATTTCCCCTCATTCCAGACCAGAGACTGTGACGATGACGCATTTTAACATGGCGCAGAGGCGTGCAATATCGGAGGCATAATTTTTCTGCCTTTTATATGTACACGCATTAAATCGTTGCACTCAAGATAATCGAGATGGAGGGGAAGACCTTTCGAGAGGGAGGCCGGAGTGAAGAGGTCGACCTCCGACCTCGGACGTTCTCATCCACTCACACCCGTTTCTCCCCAGAGCACGGACAAGTGAGGGTACCTCAAGGTCAAGGAACTGTCAGGACTTTCGTCACGTTTAGGGTTGTAACTCCGTTGAATTTCTCATGTCTTGTCCGGTTTAAACTTTTCCGATCAATTGTTAATTGATAATGTGTCTCCGGAATTTAAATTAGGAGCAGACCATTGGGTTAGGGTAGATTTGTGACGGGCCCTAGTACTACTCTCCAGTACCCTCTTTCTAATCCCTATATAACAGGACAAAAATATGCTTCAACCTCCTACTACTTACTATGTTATTGACTTGTCCTTTATGCCTTCGTGAGAACTGGATGCTATGTAGAAAAACAATCCGCAAGAAGTAGATGTGGTCTAAAGTTCAAGCTGGCGAGAGGCTTTGCCCCTTCTATTGTTTAACCAAAAATGCTGTGACGTCCCTCACTCTAATTAAACCATACTCTATTATTCGACCACTGGGCGTAATTTTCAAGGTAAACTCACCTGCAAAATGACGCTTTGACATCGTAATCGATTTTAGGAAATAAAAGTATTGAAGGACAAATTTCAAGAAACTGCTGGAGATACCGCAACATTAACTTTTAACGGAGTCATCCGCTAATATGCATTTCAATGAAACAGTTTCAGAGTGTAAAAATAATTCGCCTTGAGTGGGATTCGAACCCAGAACCTTCGATGTCCGGCCGAGTGCTTTAGCCAGTTAAGCTACCGAGACCTCTTAAACTCTGAAATTTTTGGGCTTTTAAAGGATCAAGATGTTGTGACGAAATACCGTACATACAATGTCTCAGGCATTCGTAGTCGTGCGCAGTCCACGAGGTTAAAGTCAAAGAACATCTTGTTCCTTTAAAGGCCCAAAAATTTCAGAATGTAAGACGCCTCGGTAGCTTAACTGGCTAAAGCACTCAGCCGGACATCGAGGGATCTGGGTTCGAATCCCAGTCAAGGCGAACGATTTTAACACTCTGATATTGTTGTCTTGTAGGACATTACGAAATGCTTGTGTACATGCCGTTCACATACGAGTATATTGTAGTGCCGTATATAGTAGTATAGTACGTAAGAACCTTAAATTGCTATAAAATTATAAACCTACATTATCAGGTTGTGATTGTTACAAGAAAAGAAGTTTTACAAATACACAAGAGTGTCATAGGTTTTACAATAAACTGTCTCGTCAAAGCCTATTATTAATTGGAAGCATTAGATTCTCATAGTTGATTTTTCGTAGTGAATACGTAAATATCAATAATATTATCTGCGTGTTTTTCACCTGCGTCCGTGAACTTGCGAATCTACCACCCGTCAATCGAAATTCTTTTCCTGCTCATGGTTCTTTGGCTCAGGGAAGCAAACATTTTGTCATACGAAAGGAAAAAATAAGTTGATTTAAGCATTGAATGTTATATTATCTTAATTTTGCATCACTCACAACTGCATTTAAAGCACACACTTATGTAAGGAGTACAATCATAGATCAGGTTAAAAGCAAAATGCTTAGATGAGTGAGGCACTCCGGGATAATCGTTTGAATATAAATTCAGTTTTTTTGTGCAAAAAAATGGAATAATCGAGGAACTATGGAATATAATAAAGTATCGCCATGATTGTTACTCCAAAATATTGGTTTGAATGGAAATCCAAAATTTTAATGAAAATTCAAACCTTGCAATACACGATTCATGAATCTTTATTGATATTTTAACTAATTTTATAATTCAAATGAAGTCCCTTATCTGTGGATAGTAAATGCATACATCACTTGCTTTTGTAAATACGGCCAACCATGTTATTTTATCGGTAATCTACCAATTAAGTTCGGGTTTGGATGGACACAACTACCAAATAAATATCTTGTCTCTCCAAAGAAAACACAAAATAACATCCTCCTCTACAACAAAAAGTCCCTCTTCATCTCCGTATATTTCCGTCCTCTCTTTATTTAGTCCATATCTTATTCCGTCCTTATCTTATTTCTCATATCCATATCTTATTTCTGCCCCTTCCTCGTTTTTCTAACATTCTCGCCTCTATCACAATCTTCAACATCCCACTGCCAGTCAATATGCTATGCATCCATTTTCCCTGTCTCCTTATGATTTCTCTCTACAATCTTCTCTCCTCCTCCAACATACCCAGCAATCCCTCATTTGTTTTCCTTTCTGTCCACATAACCTTCTCCATCCCTCTCCATATCCACATTTCAAAAGACTCCAATCTACGTATCATCCTGCTTCAATGATCATGTTTGTGAACCGTACATAACCACGCTCCATATCAAAGTTTTAACGAGCCTTTTCTTAATATCCTTACTCAATGTCCCTGTCATCAATTTTCTCCTCCTTGTGGAAGCCTTTTTGTCTAACGCAATTCTTTTCCATATGTCCTCACCACTTTGACCATTTCGGTCCAAAACATTTCCGAGATACGTAAACTATTCCACCTGATCTAGGTTTTGTCCTCCTATTTTAATGTCTAGCTTAGTTTCTCTCTTCCTAGAAAATAGCAAAACCTTTATTTATTTGCATCTATTCTCATCCTATAACTATTGCACTGAATTTCCCATACACGCTTGCAACCCCTTGGCTGACTGACAAACTAAAGCTTGGTCATCAGCAAACCTAACTGATTTTATGGGTTCCCCGCCGACTTTAATTCCTATCTCCAGTGCTTCCTATGCCTCTTTAATCCTTTCCAACTATATACAAAATATATGATGCAAAGAGAACTTACATATAAGTTTAGGTTTAATTCGAATACACCACCGAAAACACAACTCCAGATTTTAGTCACAGACAGTTAACAATACGGTGAAAAGCTATTCACGCGGGTACAACCGTGCTACGCAGTGGGGTCAAATCCAAATATGAGAAGGATGGGAGACACAAATACAGCTGATGATTCAGTATTGCTGGTAGAGAGCTCATATCATAAAATGTACAGGACATATTAGAAAGCTTTCAGAGTTAAAAAGAGAATGAATTTGAAGGTAAACGCGAATACAACGAAAGTAGTTTAATAAGAATAATTTAAAGCATACCGCAAGGATAATGGACTGAATATAGAGTGAAAACTGCGAAAACATTTACACTAGTGTATGATGATGGCAAAATATTTGCGAAAAAAATTAGGATATTAACTGATAAAATTGAAAGGCAGGAAAATATTGATAGAAAGGTCGTTGGAAGTATTGAGATATATATAAATTTAACTTTTGTTTCAGGAAACAAAAATTTCCATGCATAAAATTGAACTCATGCTAATATTATTGCATGAAAGCAAGCCTTGAATATTCCAAGAGAACGTAAAATGTGATCATTGACTAAAAGCAGTGATTATGGAGGGATTGTAGAGTGCTTGCAGTACAAACAGGAGAGATGCTGAGGATGTGGAATAGAAAGGGCCTGTAATGGGCAGTTATAAAATAAGTATGCTCCACTGGTTTAATCATGTTGGGAGAACGGGCGATATTCGAATCAACAAACATAAATGGGATAAGTGTGAATGGCCTGAAAGGAATAAGTATTAAGTATTTCGAGATAGCCATGGGTAAATGAGGTTGAAGACATTCTCACATATCTACCTCCTCTTTGGAACCAAATATTATGCACGAGACAATGTATGGAGGTCATAGGTGAATCAAGTGCGTATTGATACAGTAACACGAAATAAGCTTGTTAAAGGAAATGTTTCGTGAAAGTTTAAAATATGGCATTTTTTAACGTTTTTTACCCTGAAAGGAACGACAGGAATGGCTATATACATGCCTGTATGAGGTTCATCCCAAAAGTGAAGTCTTCAAATGTTAAAGAAATAGAAAAAAAATTATTGTCAACAATTCATGTTTTTTTTAAGGCTTACATCGTCTTCTTTTTGTCTACATAACCTTCATTTCGATAGATGCAATTTTGTAGGCGCTAGGGTAGTCATTATATGCCCATGTCATACCAGCTCGCCACGATGTCGATGGGGAAGCGCTGAACTTCACCTTTCGCCTCGCCATCGTCACTTGCTACGGGTAAAAACGATGCCTAGGTATCCTACTTCACACATGGGATCAAACAGCATGCACGTGAGCGGCGGTATTCCTCTTCGTCCAAATCGTGAAAATTCAAACAAACACAATCTGCCGGCGAAATTATAATTGTATTTTGGAATCAAAGCAGGGCATTATTGGTCGACTTCTTGGAACCACTATAAACGCTAACAGGTACCTTGAGACACTTAAATAACTCAAGGAGGTGATTCAGGGCTGGAGATGAGGAATGTCGAACAAGGGGATCAGCCTTCTCCACGACAAAACTCGCCCTCACGTCGCCCGTCAACACCCTGCAACAATGCGATGAGACATCATGTCCCACCCACTATGTAGACCAGTGGTTACCACCCGTTTCCTAAGTTGAGAGAAAATTTGGCCCGAAGGGGCTTCAACGTCGATGAGGTCCAACGCTTACTCAAATGACATTGCGGCGAGTAATGCAACATTGCGGCGAGTAATGCAACATTGCGGCGCGCCGGTACGATCTGGGCATATATGAAACTCTCCCAGCACCTATAAAAATACATCTACCAAAATGAAAATATGGAAAACGTAAAGGAATGTTTGAGCATTTAAATAATTATCAATAAAAAAGGAATCTATTTTTCTAAAAAAAATAGAAATCTCAATTTTAAATTACCTTCGTAGACATATTTAGTTCGCTCCTGCAGAAGTAATACATATAATAGTATACATTCTGTTTCAATACCTGTTAAATGTTGTTGTTGTCCAATATGTTGTTTACCAATCCTTCTAGACCAATTAAGATTATTTTTATAAGACTTTTCATTTGATTTGTGGTTTGAAGGGACATTTAATTGCGTCGCTATTGGCATTTACCTGACCAAATGCAAACCACCTTGAACTAACCGGAGGACTTTGACAATGGGTTTGGATTATCACATCATTGTCTTTATTATCACGGGAAAAGATAAATGAAGTAGGTCAAGATAACATTCTCTCTTTAGAATACACGAGCGTGGCTTGAATTGCACCATGTCAAAGATCACTCTCAATCAAATTTGAATTCCCACACTGAAAACTTCTTCTTCTGAAAACTTCAATTTTCCTAATATTTCGCTGTAAAAGGCTCTGGAGAAGTGCCAACACGAAATCGGAAGGAAGTAAAGACATTTACTGGGATTTATAGGTCTGCTCTTTGACAATAGTTCTGTGCTGATTTCATTTCCTCCTGAGAGCATTTATTTCAGTTAAGTTATGGAAAATTATCTTTCTCCCGCAATTTTCAGGAAAATATCATGTGCAGAATAAAGTTTGGATGGCTCTAGAGCGCACTCTGGAGTAACACCGAGGATAAGTTTATAATATTCTTCTCTCATAGTGCCTTTAGATGTCATAGAGTCGTAAGTTGATATCACAAAACCTCCAAACGAGAGTGAAAAATATTACAGATCTGTTTCCATAAAAAATATTTTATGCTCAGCTACAATCATAATTTGAACTTTAAACCATGCTGTTATCTGTATAAACTTACTCTTAACCCTGAAGTAAGTCAACATGTCCCCTGTTATTTATCTTAAGTTGGGAAAATGATTCTTATCGAACAGAATCGAAAACGAAGGAACGCTGGACGATAACCAACTTAAAACCCTTAGATTCAATACTGATGTTCTGTAAAACCTATAAGGAAAATTTACAGTCAATTAACTATATAGAAGCATTATTACCATCGTGAGAGAAATAATTATTATTGTTTCATTCATTTCGAAAAGCAGGGGTGAAACAAATTATTCTTAGACATACCTTTTCCATGCTCAATGCTTTTAGATCTCCGGACCAACAGTTGAATTATATTTACGACAGATAGGGTCAACTTGAACTTGTGTCAAGGATCCTACTTGATACGCGTGCGATTACAAGGAATTGTTTCTCTGAAAACCATCCCAATGTTAAGAATGTACTTTTCTGCGATCGACCACGCCAGAGATACCGCCACGAATACGTACTCCCTCGGTCCTCGCGCGGCTTATAGAAAGGAACGGAAAAATACGCCCCCTGGCCACTTGGCGACTTAGGAACAATTCACGCAGGCCTCCAACCGGGCAGCCAATGTCACCTTCTACCCGTTCACTTCGCGCCTCTGAAAAAACAAAACAAATAAATGACCTTTGTCATCATCGCATCCGCCTCCTCGAAAGAACTTGCGCTCGCTTCGCTGACTTTAGCGTCCGAATCACCTTCAATTGATCCTCCAGCTCCAAAAATTGGCCATCTCGGACGGACTACCCCATCCACTCCTCCCCCTCCTAACCCCTCCCCTAACGACCCTCCGCCAAACCAAGCAATCGGAAAGTCAAGGATTCGCTTCCTCGCCCGCACGCCGAATCGTCACGAGGAGAATCCATTAAATAAATTTGCCGACAAGAGCGAGGGGGGTATCGGGAGAGGTGGGAAAGGGAAGGAGGCAAGCCTTTGATAACATATCAGCCGGGATGCTGCGAGAGGGAGCAAACATCGCGATAAATTGCCTCGGGCTGAAAAATTTTTACCTGATCACTTTCATCCTCGACGTGATGGTGATCGAATTTCTCCCTCCAGATTAGAGGGGAGCGGAAGGAGATAAGGTAGGGGGGAGGAGGGTTTACGTAGGGCAATGAAGTGAGCAAGGGAAGCGGTCTTCGAAGCTGTTGGTTTCAAACATGAATTCGCGAGCTGACGCTAATTCGGCCGTTGCCCACCGTCTAACGTCCGTAAGTGGGCGCGAACGTGCGTTCGTCGGCCGAGTGGACCACACACATGTGAGTGGAGGAGGGAGAGTCCTATTGTTGCCCGCGGGGTGTTCGCGGAGTCGTCGTGGATCGTTTAAACTCAAGAGAATAATTGCTTAATCTCCTTTAACGGCTTCGAGTGCAGCATTTAATGACAGTGATTTGAGCTGAAGGGGAGCGGCGTGAGGAATAATAATGATATAAATACTTCGCCACCTGGAGCTAAGAAATAAATTTGATTTCCGAAAATTAGTTGATAGTATTACAGCGGATAAATTGAAGGCGGTAAAATACATTTAACGCAACATTTGGATCTGAAAATAAAACGTTCTAACATCATCACGGAAGACGGTGACGACGTTTAATGTCTCCCGGTATCAATTTGTGGAGTAAAAATGAACAGCCGCAACCCGTTTTTCATTTTTACCAACTCAACCAATCATCAACTTTCTTGAAGGAGCTAGAAATGCCAATTCAAGTCGCGAATCTTTTTTTTTTAAGTACAAACATTTTATAACTTTGCCATATTGTATTTGTCTCGTAAAGTGTACGCTTGGAGTACCACATATTCCGTCTGACGTAATAATTATAATTATGATATCTCTCTATGATGAATAATTATTCATCATAGAGAGATATCATAAACCGAAACTTCGAAAGCCATTTTATATATCTAATGATGAGACTTAAATAATACCAAACAAATAAGCATCGTGTCTACCAAGCTTAGAGGAAACCGGTATTTCGCAAATAATTCCGGAGCTTAATTTGAGCACCGCATATCATAGTTATACACGGATAGAGTCGCAATGCTACCTTTTGATTGCTTAACTACAGAGAAAATAAATAAGACAAGTTTAAATCAATTAATTACATGACTAAACATATTTTTTTGCGGTATTAGGTTTTGATCGAGCTAATACTATCATTTCTTTCAGAACCATATTTTCATTTGAAGTTGTAATTTCATGCGTAAATGTAATGAAGATCCGAGTATTAGTATTTTGTCGATATACTGAATTGTCGATATCTTGAAATGAAAAATGTGACTCGCTTGGGCAATGAAATTAGTTCTGGTGAATTTAATAGACTGTATACAGAACTTGGGATGAGAAGCGGCTTACGCATTTACGAACACGTGACCTGGTGTCAAATAAATTCCTATCTATTGATGCGAAACTCGGATGATATGCCACGAGGTTATGCACACTAAAACGCTTAACGAGATAAAAAACAGAAAAACATTAATCTTTCTAAAGATAAGGCTATTGCGGGCTTTTTAATAGACCGTCGTTTCTCGGATGAGCACAAGAACATCGTTGGGTTCATAGGCAGCATCAGTGGTTTTATCCAATAATTTAAAAAATTAAAAGGCATATCGATAAAAAGGATATATAGTATCATAAAAATATACATCAATAGGAATTCCTTGATGGCAATCAACGCCTATCAAATAGAAAAGTGAGATCGTTTTGGTTGACCGTTTGTTTCTTATGCCGAAGGTCCACGTTCGAAATCCATTGGTGGTGGTTTTTAAGTGTCTTTTCAATCACCATTTAGAAATTGCGTGGAGAGTTTGTATCACTCCACCAGTCAGATGGGATGTTGTGGTGCGAAATGATTAGTGGTTGTCTTGAGGGTAGAAAAATTCCTATGTCACAAAGTAACAACACCACCTTCAACCTTCACCAAACGCCTGTAATTCAGCTATATACAATGATCCAAATGACCTCGGCTGTCGGTCTCCTCATCTTAAATCATATCTACGTGTATTACAAGCGATTTATTAGGCAGCCGAATTTTAGATTAGATAATACTACACTACGCAGTTTATCAGGTTTTTGATTAATTTTTCTTTAGTATTCCCATGCATACGTATTAGCGAAAAGAAACAGTTCACGTTTTTAGTACAATTGTTCAACCTCATCTAAAGCCGTGAAGAAGTTCGTTAAAGCCGTAAGTTCGTTAAAGGTAATTCAATAGGAGCACCACTCTCCGAATTAAATCTTCAATGGTGTAGCTAGTCAATGCGTGGTAATGACGAAAGCAATTCAATGCAACGCCCTGTGAAAGTTATGCACGCGGAATAGTTATTTTTATAGTGAGAATCATTATCAAGTTTCAGCGAAAATCCATAAATATAAGTTATTTGGCTAGTATCCAATTAATAAGCCCCCTACACAACGCTGGATACAGTTACCGTTTGAGCGCACACCGCACTACTTCATAAATAATTCATAGTTAATTGTGAAATGAGTTTTTAAATCTGTGTTCCGAAGTGTTGATGCCTCCAATCTTTCGATCTCCGTGAGTTGCAAACTTAGCAGTTACTCCTCGTTCATGTCAGGAATTCTTGAAACAGTAACTAACAGTTATTTCTAAGGTTTTGCGATTGTTTACTGTCTCACTCACTGTACTCTTAGCTGTCTTCAGCTGAAAACATGCAAAATTAGATGGAAAATTATTGGATAGGAAGTCTTAAATTGAAAGAAATTAATAAATAATGTCATTGTCGAAAAATGTCCAGCACACTTAGAAGTAAAGGTACAAGGTTAAAAGCACCCTGTTTCCGTACAAAGGGGAAGAGTTTGTTGTTATTCAGGAAAGGTTTGCGATCAGCTGAAAAACTAAGATATCACATGGTAGTGGCTAGTGTCAAGTGGGTATCTATTGAGTATATTAGAATAGACTATAATATGGTTAGAAAATGAGTATGATAATAATTATATACGATGGTTTTAATATATCTGTTCAACATTTCGAACGGTCAACACAATGTAATTCGTTCATTACATACAGAAAATATAAGAATGAATAAGGTAAACTAGACCTACAGTGGAAAAACAAAGTTTCGCAAATCAAGGCTTTTAATGTCAAAGTGAGAGCGTATAAGTTATTTTTAAAGGTTGAAAGTGAAGATACGATTTTTGCAACTGGTGGGAGATAACGGCCACAAAGCCTAGATAGTCAGCTTTTTCATTGGAATGATCGAAAATATTGCAAAGCCAGTTCCGTGCGCTCAGGAAGAGCTGATATCCGAAAAACCACGCAGCTTCGGTGGAGCTGAGAGGCGTGCCCGGGTATTAAATGAAATAGATACATATATGTATATATATATATATATGTATATATGTATATATATATATGTATATATGTATATATATATATGTATATATGTATATATATATATATTTATATGCCTTCCCCGGGAATCGAACCCGGGACCCTCCGGTCAGTAGTCCAACGCTCTACCCCTTGGACTACCACATATAAAATATATATATATATATAATTTATGTATAGAATATCTTAACCGGTAGATTACCTAATAAATAAACACATACTAAACACACTAATAGATACATATTAAAGTATTGTTAGGTAATCTACCGGTAAAGGTAGGTTTTTTGATGGACACAACTATCAAATTAATATTTTGTTTCTCCAAACAAGACCCAATCCAGCAACCTACTCTACACCAGGTCCCTCTTCATCTCTGTGTACTTCTTTCCTCCCTTCATCCCGTCCAACATCCCTATCCTGTTCCTGCCCTTTCCTCGCTTGCCCAAATTTCTACCCTCTATTACCTTCTTCAACATTCCAGTACCGCTCAATACGCCTTTCATCCATTTTTCCTGCCTCCATAGGATTTCTCTCAACAAACCCCTCTCCTCACCCACCATCTCCAGTACTTCCTCATTTGTTTTCCTTTCGGTCCATTTCACCTTCTCCATTCTTCTCCGCATCCACATTTCAAAATCCTCCATCTCTGTCTATCCTCCTGCTTCCTATCAGACTCCGGCCTGAAGAAGTCCTCGGAGTAGGCCGAAAGCTTAAATAACCTACAATGCGAGTGTCCTTTTACGTGTTATCTATTTTATTCTGTGTTTTATTGTGCCGTCCAAATGTTACCTTGCTCTCGCGAGTGCTTCCATATCATAAAAATATATACACATGTATATAAGTATTTTTTACCACAAACAATCAAACCGGAGAAACCACTTAAGCGTAATTCGAACCCGTGACCTCTAGGTTCACAGGCGAGAACGTTATTCCGCCGCCATGGGCCGCCAAAAAATCTCCTTTTCCCCTGGGATCGAAAATACGTCACCCCTGACTCATTAGAGCCGCGCACCGGAGATATCATGCTCCAAGGGTCGAGTAACTAAACTTCCCAACACCTAGAGACCGGAGGGGCTCGAGCCCACCATCTTTATCAGGCAAGCGCGATACCTAACTAACCACCTTGGTCGGTTTGAGCACGGTGATGTACCGCCAATGATCTACGTTGAAATGATTATAATATTATACATGTTCATTCCGTGTTGATGGAATGCTGAGACGAATAGGAGTAGTGAGACCCAGAAACTGTTCCATTACGATGAGTGTTTGTTGCGGTTCTCTCCCCAATAAATAAAGCCTCTGCTCTTATTTAGAAAGTATTTGTTTACTAAACTAGTAACCTACTTCTTTTATGTTTTCATCATTCATACTTCTTACACGCATTGTAAGGATTTTGAAAGTCACTTATTTTTTTCAGTAGAATCAAAGACATGCAGAAAACATTTTATAAAAAGGTTGGTGTTCCAATCGACGATAGTGTGGGAAAATATTTAAATATGTTGTAATTATAAAATTTACTTAATTAAACAACAAATTAAACGAAATTATAGTTTATATATTATTTTCATTACCTTATTTTATTTCATTTTCTCATTTTATTAGCTCTTTACACTTCATTGAATAAATTATCGATAAATTTTACATACATATATGTAATGTCAATAAGTAATTGTTGATGTCACTTTGCTCATTTTTCGATACTAACCACACATCGAACATCTCCAATCTCCTCCCGAAAACGAACTATTTTCTGAAATTTTTACCAGTCGATAACGACAGTTAAAATAATAGCTCAAAGACTAATGAGCACGAATTTCAGTGGCATTCGTTGGTCAACACCGACTATACTATAGATGAGCGGCAAACACGAGCACATCAAATGGAAACGGTGCAGCTGGCATGTATTAAATTTTTTGCACCTTATACCCAGCAGTGGCAGTAGCGGGCGGCTCGTCTCGTATCTTGCAATCGCTTTGCACTCAGGCCTCGCCACTTAACTCACTTAACCAGCTCAATTATTACTCGTGTAAGGAGCGCGATGCACACGCGGCGCTGGAAACCGTCATAAAAGGCTTTTTCAGAGAACCCGCGCCGCGAAGGTACGTGCCTGCGTATGTACAATACGAGCCGGCCCTCTCCGGCTCCAAGTACGGCTCCCTGAGCGTCGGCGAGGAATTACATTAAGCTCGGGATATCCCGTTCCGAGGGCGATGTGAATTCCAGCATCACTCGCGGGTGACAAACTGGGTCAATGGTATTCATACGGGTGCACTCGCAAGCATAAGTCACCAGATCGCGCGACTATTGAGCCGACCCACGCGATGAACGCGAAATCATTAAGAGGAATGAATCCCTCCATTACGGCCCGCGTTTTGTTCGATACGCGTCCAACTCGTACAACTAGCGTGAATGACAAATCGAAGAGGTCAAGGGGTGCTCTAACCGTGCAAATGGTTTCGCGGTTCAGATTAAATATAAAAAATATTCCACTGTGTCGATATTTTTGAAGGATGACGGAATCACACCAGTCCAGAATTTTATCCATAATAACCAATCCGAAGTTTGCAAGTTTTGCTAGGTGAGCTCACCTCAAACTTAGCATCAAAACGCGTGATATCAACACATTCACGGGATCGAGGGGGGAGGAGGAAGTTCGTTTCCTGTGCCGACCAATTCTAATCGGCATCGCTCAGATTTTAAAAGGGATCCGAATTTGGTCAAGAATGCATAGAATTTGAATCCGAGACCCTGGGATCAATTTCAAGCGCATCTACTCACATGGCAACCACACCGTCCATTTCGTACTTGGGATTTGAAATTTGATGGTTAATTAAATTGTGTCCCCTCTCACTTTGACGGCATTAACGGTAGAGTATGAAAGATATCAACATGAAAGAACTATTCTCTCAATACCTCCGAGTTATTATGCCTAGAGTAATCATTGGAATGAAATTCTACCGGCTCAAATTTTCATAGAAACTTCGCATTAATATACCAATTCATCAAACTGTTTAGTAACTACAGTACATATCGCGATGTGATATGTCATGAATATCGTACCAAATGATAATCAGATTAAGAGGTATCAAACACTATATATATATATATATATATATATATATATATATATATATATGTTTTCATAATATGTGTTCCTTTTTCCTTGTCCTTATATCTATTTCCATGTGAGTAAATATTTGTTCGCCATATGGCGGTGTTTTGTCCTTCGTATTTGAGTTTGTGTGAGTGTGTGTGTAGAAATATATAATCTCCTAATTCCACACATTCATAGAGCTTGTTATTCATTCAAAGGCATTTAGCTTTGTTTTGTTGTGCGAAAGTCACTTGCGCCTCCAAGTAATATAGTAAAACCTTTTTTTTTTAACCGACCCCTCATTTTCTCGACCTAACATGGTATACTATATCCTACGTAAATGAATCTAAATATATTCCTAATAATTCATTAGAAAATAGCCACAAAGTACATTAATTTATATTAATTCTCATTTACTTCTATTTCTATATTCTCTAATTTATATTCTCCTATTTTTATCTCTTTCATTTTATATTCTCTTATCTTATTTATATTATTATTAGGTAATCTACCAGTTAAGGTAGGTTTTTGGATGGACACAACTATCAAATAAACATTTTGTGACTCCCCACCTAGCAAACTAATCTACTATATATCAGGTCCCTCTTCATCTCGGTGTACTTCTTTCCTCCCTTCATCCCGTCCAACATCCCTATCCTGTTCCTACCCTTACCTCGCTTACCCAACATTCTCCCCTCTATTACCCTCTTCAACATTCCACTACCGCTCAATACGCCCTTCATCCATTTTTCCTGCCTCCATAGGATTTCTCTCAACAAACCCCTCTCCTCCCCCACCATTTCTAGTACTTCCTCATTTGTTTTCCTTTCGGTCCATTTCACCTTCTCCATTCTTCTCCACACCCACATTTCAAAAGCCTCCAATCTACGTCTATCCTCCTGCTTCAGCGACCACGTTTCCGCGCCGTACATAGCTACGCTCCATATCAGAGTTTTTACGAGTCTTGTCTTAACATCCCTACTCAACGTCCCCGTCATCAACTCCCTCCTCCTTGAGAAAGCCTCCTTGCCTAGCGCAATTCTTCTCCTTACGTCCCTACCACTTTGACCGTATTGGTCCAAAACACTTCCGAGATATGTAAACTGTTCTACCTGCTCTATTTTTTCCCCGCCTATTTTAATATTTAGCTTAGCCTTTTTCTTTCTGGAAAATCGCATAACCTTTGTTTTATTAATATTTATTCTCATCCCATATTTATCGCACTGAACCTCCAATTCACTCAACAATGCTTGCAACCCCTTGGCTGACTGAGCAACTAATGCTTGGTCATCAGCAAACCTAACCGATTTTACGAATTCCCCTCCGACTTTCATTCTTACCTCCAGTTCTTCCCATGCCTCTTTAATCATTTCCTCTACATATACGTTGAACAGTACCGGTGACAATGGGCAACCCTGCCTTACACCTCTTCCTAACACTGCCCATCCGGACTCATCGTTCCCCACTCGCACCTGAGCAGTCTGAGACATGTACAGGCTGCGGATCAGTCTCCTGTCCCTCCAATCCATTCCTATTGGAATTCCTGCAATACACGCATTAATTTTTCCCAATTCACTCTACCAAACGCTTTTTTGAAATCTACAAAACGGGCAAAAACGTCCTGATTGTATTCTATATTCCTCTCGACTAGTGATCTCATTACTGCAATGGCATCACGCGTACCTCTTCCTTTCCTGAACCCAAACTGATCATCCCCTAAGTAATCATTTGCCTTACTCTCTATCCTTTTGTTGATGATCCTGAGAATAACTTTAGCTGCGTGGGATATCAAACTTATTGTTCTGTAATCCTCACATGACGAAGCCTTTGCCTTTTTTGGAATAGGAACTAACACCGATCTCACAAAATCTTCCGGCCAGATTCCTTCCTCATACATACTACGAATCAGTCCATATATGGCCTTCTTCCCACCTTTCCCCAACCATTTCAACATTTCTACAGGAATATTGTCCACCCCCACGGCCTTATTTGCTTTCATCTCCTTTAATGCCCTTTCTATTTCATCGTCGAGTATGCCTGGACCTAAGCTATCTTCTTCTACGTCATGTTCCTTTTCTACGAGGGTCATCCGGAAAGTAGTACCCGTTCGTGAAATAAAGACACAAAAGTAAATATTAACAAACATAAAAAATTTTATTTGAAAGAGGATACTTTAAACTACTTCTCAACATAATCTCCAAGCAAATTAAGGCATTTGCCATAACGTGTGACAAGTTTCTGTATTCCTGCTGCATAGTCCTTCGCCGCCAGCTCATTAAGATACAGGGTCACTCCTTCTTTAAGTTCTTCATCGCTGTCAAATCTTTTTCCTGCCAAAAAGTCTTTAAGCTTTGTAAAGAGATGAAAATCTGAAGGGGCCAAGTCCGGGCTATACGGTGGATGGTCGAAAGTTTCCCATTTGAATTGCTGCAAAAGTTTTTGTGTTATCCCAGCTGCATGAGGCCTGGCATTGTCATGAACGAGAATGACACCAGTAGACAATAGACCTCGTCGCCGATTTTGTATTGCCCGCCGTAATTTCTTTAATGTTTCACAATACGCATTGGCATTAATAGTGTCTCCACGGGCCATAAAATCAATAAGCAATACACCTCGTCGATCCCAGAAAATGGTTGCCATGAGTTTCCTGGTGGACAGAACTGTCTTGAATTTTTTTGGTTTGTTTGGTGAATGAGCATGATGCCACTCCATTGACTGTCGTTTACTCTCAGGTGATGCATAACAAACCCATGTTTCGTCACCAGTAATTATGCGAGTCAAGAAAGAGTCTCCTTCATCAGAATAACGTCCCAAAAACGTCAGTGCTGCAGCCATACGATTGGTTTTGTGCTCATCCGTAAGCATGCGAGGGACCCATCTTGCACAAATTTTTGCATAATGCAGATGGTGTTTAACAATTTCATGAACAATTGTTCGAGAAACATTGGGAAAATGCTCACAGATGTCATCAATTGTGACGCGCCGATCGTTCCTCACGAATTCGTCAACTGAGCTCACCAGTTGGTCTGTAATGACAGACGGTCTCCCCGAACGCTCATCGTCGTGTGTGTTCCCCCTCCCCATGTCGAAGTTGCGACACCACCGCCGAACAGACGACTCGTCCATTACATTGTCTCCATACACCTCCTTTAATTGGCCATGAATATCACATGGGCGAACGTTTCTTGCATTGAGGAATTTAATCACTGCCCTCACTTCACAACTGGCGGCGTTCTCAATTTTTTTAAACATTGTAAACAATCACAGAAACAACACAGGCAATGCTAGCGTCACGCAACTTGGCTCAGAGAAGGCAGACAAGCCACTGAAGCTATCTGACCTCGTCCAGCGGCTACTCGCGTCGTCAGCACTTCATGCGGCACGAACGGGTACTACTTTCCGGATGACCCTCGTATGTCTAACTTTGTCGCCCTAAGTTCTTTACCATACAGTGTTTCTATATATTCCTTCCATCTCTCTTGAATTTTTCCTGGTTCAACTATTATCTTACCCCATTTATCTTTAACTGTTAGCACAGATCTTGCCTTCTTACTTCCCGATAATAACTTAACCTTGCTGTATAGAGCACCAATTTCACCCTTCTTCTGTAAACTTTCCATATCCTCGCATTGCGTTTTCCACCATTCTTCTTTTGCTTTATTTGTGGCCTTTCTCAATTTATTGTTTAACTCTTTGTACTTCATTTTGCCGAACTCTGTGTTTACATTTTTCCATCTTCTTCTCTCATCCATCTTTGCAATCATCTCATCCTTTACCCATGGTTTCCTTATCCTTTTCCCGTTAACGGTTCCTATAGTGTCTTTAGCGGCTTCCAATATCCCTTTCTTGATACATTCCCATTTTTCTTCGATAGTACTCAGTTCTTTACCGTCATCCATCATTTTCTCTACAGCCTCCTGATACTCCTTCCTCGTTAATTCATTTACTGCTTCTAAATTCCATTTTTTAACCCGCCGCCCTTGCCTTATCTTCTTGAAACGAACATTACATTTCATAACAACTAAATTGTGGTCAGAGTCCGCATCCGCTCCTGGGAAACTGTGCGAATTTATCACACTGTTCCTAAACCTGTGCCTAACCATAATATAATCTAACTGATACCTTTCTGAGTCACCTGGCATTTTCCATGTATACCTACGCCTTTTGTGGTGTCTAAACCATGTGTTAGTGATGACTAACCCCTGTCTCCTGCAGAATTCAATTGCTTTCTCTCCGCGTTCATTCCTCGTGCCTAACCCATAGTCCCCCACCTCACCACCATCTCTTCCTTCGCCTACCGTCGCATTCCAATCCCCCATTACTATCAAATGTTTCCCTGCAGGAACACTCGCGATGATATCCTCTAACTCATCATACATCCTATCGACTTCTTCCTCCTTGTGGTTGCTCGGTGGCATGTATACCTGAATAATGACCAAGTTCGTCGGCTCTGCTTTAATCTCTACGAGTAAAATTCTATCTGTCGCTGGCTCTATGTTGACTACGCTTCTTCCTACCCCTTTATTTAAAATTACGGCAACCCCTCGTTGGCTCTCGTCCCCGCCGCTGTATATTACTCTATAATTGTCACTCCAGTAATCCCCGCTATCCTTCCATCTCACCTCGCAGAGGCCTAAAACATCTATGTTACCTCTTTCCATCTCCCGCTTAATATTTTCTAATTTGCCTCTCCTCAACATTGTCCTGACGTTCCAGGTTCCTATTCTAACTACTTTCGCCTTCTTCTGAGTCTTCTGTCCTGCTGAAGTTATTTCTTCCCTGCAAGGGTTTCGTGGGATGACGACCGCGGAAGCCTTGCCTCTCCCGCTGCCGGGCACGACACACGGCCTCTTGGGCCGAGTCCCGTAGTTGCCAGGACTCATATTATCTATAGTGCCCATCATTATATTCTTGGGAATCATAATTGAGGTGGTTTCCCGTTGCCTTCCTCAATAGTGTTTTTAACGTGACACCATCACTTAATGGCCGCCCCACTGGGGTCAGACGCCATTGCAGCCGCCTCACTGAGGAACAGACGCTGCGTGGACTACCTTTCGTCTGGCTCCTAACCTTCGACCTATCTGGCATGGGTGACCCTTCCAGGAGTAATTATTATTACTCCCGCCAGCACAGCTCTAGGGGCTTATTTATATATTTGTATCAATATTCATTTACTCAAAATCATGAGTACGACGAAGTTTACTCTTAAATACGTGTATACTTGGGTATTCCTGACGCCATTTGTAAAATATATACTCAGAGACTAAGTTTGGACGCTATTGATTGGAAGTGAAAATCTTTGATAAAAACCTTCTCACATGTTCGTTGCACCTTATCTTGATTATCGTAGTGATAGCGGGAAGAATGGAACTGTGCTCTCTCATTAGCTGAAATTGGGTCAGATAGGCGTGGTTTGCTAAGCAATTTAATAAAGATAGAGAAATCTTAATAAAAATCGTCGTTCAGTATCTACTCAAGTGCTTAAAGAAGATGCTACTAGTACTTCAACAAATTATTTCTAAAGGCCCATGAAAAATATAGCCATGGAATGTCGGATATCGCTTATTTGTATCTCGAGTGGCCTAAGGCATAATCTGATTATTGTTTTAAACTCAAGCGCTGGTAAATTATGTCGCCACTCAAGGTTTTCGCGTGTGATATCATTTAAGGCCATTTACAGAATACTTTGATATGCACCTTTAGTTTTATCGGACTCCGCATAAGTGAGACAATGATTTTCTAAGTAAAATATGTTTTTCGGCATGACAAAGATTCACCGACCATGGGGGCCACTTTGTATAAGATGCCTGATAATTTAAGGGAGGCGATTTAAATTCTGCCTTACCCATCAATGACAAAACATTCATACGATTTTTCCTTAGTATTATTCATAGTATTAATTTACTTTCGAACTTCTTAAAATAATTCATCACTATGATTAATTAAATTAACTTAGTCACCCATGCTGTATGAACTTCTGGGAAATTTATTTTGTTAATTTACGGTGAGTTTGTTGGAAAAAACAGAATTTACAATGCCACACGACTTTCAAAACCCTGCAATAAAAACGAAACGAGCGCCGTTGTCGAAGAACCTTTCGCAATATCAGGGTAAATATCCTTCAAAACTAATTCATCCGCCCGTCAAGTGACTAGACTACCCAGTTAAATTAGGCAGAAAAATAATGTTTCAATGCTGTGAAAAAATATTTAACGCTTGAGGATCTTTTATTTTGGTGGAGAGCGTTCAAACAAAACTGATAAATAACAGGCTAATGAGTTTGTCAATAAATAAGGTTATTTTATTATATTGAAACATGTGTAATCAACATGTTCTATTAATAACACCACTGTGACAATTATCATGTAAATGTGTATTCCTCGTTAAGAAATTCACTTTAATGCTTCGCGAGACAAAGAATTAGGAGTTTATTGGTCTGAGAGATCCGGATATTCTTCATAATTAGTTCATGGTCATTTCCTAGCTGAATCTATATGGACCCGATGTATGCCGGTTTTGAGAGAAGACTATGAAGTATGCCAAGGGCCAACCAGGGAACTTGATAATTACGCCGTATCCATAAGCATAACTTTCTAATTTTAATAATTAGTTATAAAGAATAACTTTCGTCATTGAAGTGGTCTTCTTGTTGGTATTTCGTTATAGTCTTTAAAATGTGATCTTCATTTAAAATATTGAAATCATTAACAGTGATACAAAACGCGAATATTTATAAAAAGATTATCCAAATTCACACAAACGGGAAAAGTAGAACTTTGCACTTGTATGCCAGTCTCCCCTTATTTGAGGAAGCTATAAAAATTTGAATAAATATAGAATTAAAGAATCCTTATTTTCAATTTATTTACTATGAGAAATTAATGACATTAGTTACATGTTTACCAAAAAATGTGAAGGCTACCGCAGATAACAAAAAGAAGGAAAAAGAACTGGGTTGACGCAGCACTTTATCGTCAATGAAAAGAACACAAGTATGTTTATGTAGCACCTTTAATTAATAATCTTGACAGTTAAACACAACTCGAGGCATTTGAGCATTGCTACACGTTAAGCATAGAGATATAATTACCTTAAGTTCACTCAAATCACTGCTAATTTTAGTGCGTATCTATAAGAGTATCAGGTAGATTTCCAAACAACAACATGGAAAACTACTTAAGCTGCATTCTATCGAGATAGCGTATTACTTCTGGAAGGTTTGAGTAAAAAATTGATCAAAAGAGCGTTAAATATATAACTCTTTTAATGAAAAAATGTCCTAATGGAAATGATAATTGGAATTGTGCAATAAAAATAGTTTAAAATGTCAGATTTTACTAATCTGCATCATGTAAAAGTGCGCAATTAATGGAAGCACTGTAAGATTCGAAACTGTGGGTATTTTTATTGCTACTGTTGCGAAGGTGGTTATTAATGGTGAGGTAGGAATGAACGAAAAGTTTCACTCTAGCCCTCACATTATCTTGGCACGCGTTACCCTGTGGTTTACGCACCTAACATTGGCCTACTGCATTGGAAACGGAACGGGATTTCCCAGTATTCGTTGTTCTTTTCACGTTGAGTGCACCTTTCCAGGCGGCGATCACCTCAATGACAGCTGAGACCCTTCATTCCCCTCCCGGTTCGTTGAGGGTGGTGGAGAGGGGTTAAGGGAGGCATGATGCTGCCATATTAAGGTTGCGATCTCGATTGAAAATTCACAAGGGGTCTTGGACTGAGGCGTGACGCCGCGCGGGGCTGGCAAGATGCCCTTCTTGGCTGGCAAGATGTCCCATGAAGTGACTCCATGGAATAATAGAGGAGATTTATAGTACCGCTGTTAAGGTGTTAGGACTTGGCAGTAGGGTAGCCTAGTGGGCAGAGCATTCGATATTCTGAAAGGCTCAAATCTAATTGCTGCCTTCGGACATTATGGCTGAGCCGAAGCCGTGTGATTTCCTGGGAACCAGAGCCTCATGGGAAAGCACAGACGGTAAAGAGAACGGAACTGGCCAAAGGTCTTCTTAACTTTGGGAATGCCATGGGATACCCTATCAGGTGAGCGCTTCCCTCTGATATGGAAGCTGTTTTCTGTTTGAAAACAGTGGTTTATTTTTTGAATAACGGCGTGAGGAGAAATTTCTCTCCTTTAGAGATGCTCGTGACATTTGCTTGACAATGAAATTATATCCTCGATCCAAGATGTCAAATCTCGCTCACCGTAGGAAATGGAGATTCTCAAATTTCGAGAAAAATAAAGTTAAATCGCGACAATATTTTTCATAAATCAGGCTTAATAGGGTTAATTTGAATATGGGTGGTTTTTATAATTAGGTGACCGGAGGTTAGAAGTTTTTACACTCCAGACAACGACAATCATCAACCATATCAATAATCTGGGAAGCTTGGCTTATTTGCATAACAAGTCCGTCACAATTATCATCCGAGCTACTTGTGACAATAATATATCCGATATTGACGGATGGAAAATTTTTACAGTGGTACAGGCACCATCGTACAGATATTTCATCTGGTTCTTGAAGGAGGGGAAATATTTTTTTTATTTCTGAAGAGTTGACTGAAAGATTTCGGTCTTTATTTAAATGATTTTGTTTAACTAAACAAGACGAATCTCTTAATTCTAAATAACGTTACGAATCTATATTAATAGTGAACATTCTGTGCGCCGTTTATTCAATAAAGACGACAAGAGACATGTTAGCACTTTTGAATAATTGAGTTGTCGGCCCTCTGAGGTATTACAAACAATAATTGTCTCTTGCGACATGTAAACTTCATATGGAGATAGAAATAATTGGCCCTTTGAAAGATAGAATGCCTTCTGCAGGTCAAGTTGCTTTCGATATTTAAATTGCAAATGAATTTATCCTGAAAACATTCTCAGAGAACGTACTGACTTGGATGTTCTCAGATACGTGGGATTCGTTCCATTCACTTTTGAAACACCATTACATTGCCTGTAGGCATATCCACACGTTATGTACACAATGAAATAGCATTTGCGGTTATTCACAATTCCATAATTTGGACTAAGTTAATGTTCAGCGCAGGATCAATAAGCAACCTCCTAGATTGCGGTGATCACGAAAAGCACGTCCACATGGTGGCACTTAAATGCTCTTTGCGACTAGGATAGAACATATGTATCCCTCTCTCTCCTTGCGCCATTTATTTATACAACAACAACAACTATCAATTATCCCAACTGGTCGCACTAATCGTGGGCATTTCATTCCAGTTTGAATCTCGCTCATAACTAGCGTGTGCAGATCTGGAGCGAGGGGAAGGGAGCACGTCAACGGCCTCGGGTAGATCACGGTTCCCCGACCATTGCCGAAACCCTCTCCGCAAACCCCGACGGCAAAACTCGAACTCCTTGGGCCCGCAATTTCATTCAAGTTTGCGTAAGTTGGCGATATCTATCGGAAGGAGGGGGAAGTGGTGGTCCATGGAGTGAAGGGTTACCTGCCAACACTCGCTCGAAAACACCTAAACTGGAGTCAACATGCACAGCAGGTGGGATGGAAGGAAGGAAATACGTGCACATTTCTCAACAGAGGGAGGGGAGTGTAATGATCTCGCCAAAACATATGGAAATAATTAGTTCAGGAGATGATTCTTCGTAATGGGCAACATTTCTTAGAAGTAGTATTTTCATACTGAAGTAAGATATCAATGAACCCAAAGCAACAATGAAAAATACAAAAATTTTCGACGGCATATGTGTATTTTATAATACCGGTGAACTTGTGATATTTAAGTGCTTGATTCTTAGTAGTTATACTATCTCTTTTTTACTTTTTATCATAAAGCTCCGTTTGCGGAGATCCATGTTCACTTTTCCCGGCAATAAGCAGATTACCAGGTTACCAGCCTACACCCTGTTATGATTAATGACCGGTTGCAAAGCTATCGGATGGAGATGACTAAATGACGCAACGCGGCCGCTAAAGTTTACTATATAGCCTCAAAAAGAGGTAAAATTTCTCCTAATTTTTTAAACTGAACAATGCTGCTATGCATCTTCACAATGGTTACTTTAGGTCCATGCTCAGAGTAGCTTCGCTCGTCCATACATTTTCGGATCTACTGATAGTAGAAAACAGGATATGGAGACACAAGATATTACGAAATGATTTAAACAAACAAGGAAAGTACCTACGGTCGTGAATCAATGTAAACAAAAAAAATCCCACGGTCTCGGGATTTTTTTGTTTACATTACGAAATGATTAAAAATGTTTCACAGAATGGTTTATGAAACATGTTCCCCATTTCTGAATTGCCGATCGATTTCTTAAGTCTGTTTTAATGTAATGTTTTTTTATTTCAGTGCCAGATAAGAAGCTAAAGATTGTTGTTAATTAATTGCATTCAATCGTTGCTAGCATGACGTCACAAATTGGCTAACTCTCGATTTCCGATGTCACAGATATTCACACTTGAGCCGAAGTCCCTTTCCTCAAGGGCGCGTCACCATTAGTGAAACGCTCCAAGCCTGTAAGTACTACGAAGTGGTAAATCTATGGTAATTTTAACTTAAATTTGTACATTACCTATACTTGCACACTTAAATACCTGCATATCCAAAAGATAAACGGCTGCGCAGACGAAAACATATAATAGTAAAATATTTTTAGTAAATAAATTTCGTAGCAATGTAGTAATGTTTAACTAACTTAACTTGTTTAGTCTTGCTTTATTTAGTTAAAATCCTCATCTTCTCCTGTAGAACTTCCCCACTTGATCCTAAATGGTTTAACCTTGTGGTGTCTTCCGTTTGGCTTCGCACTTCGAGAGACTGATTCATTTGCAGGATTTTTTTTACCCTGAACTTTCTCTGTGGGGTGCAGTGTGCAGAGCGAGCATACCAAGTAACCTCGTTTGACACACCAGGTGTCTTTCATGTAAGCCTCTACGTCTGGCCTATCATCGATGAAACGTCTCCTACCCGAGTTAAAAAAAACACAATGACCATGGTAACAACTACCTGGATAATTAAAAACTACTTTGCTTTTCTTTCAATGGACTTAAATATGAACTAAGTAATATGAGTAGCCATAAAAAATGACGGGAAAACAGAAATATATATGGTTAAAAAAACTACTTATTAGTTCTTTCAACCATAGACATATATTTAAACGGAAATGCCGATGTACATGCTATTTGAATTAAACTTCAAATCTATTTATTGAGACTATTTCCTTATAAACCGCATTCATTGTAAACATAAATGATTTCACTAGGGTGGAACAATTAATCTAAAAGTGTGGCCTTTTATATGCAGAAATTATGAAACCTTGACTTTTATAAAAAGCGATTTTCCGTTCCCAGAAATAATAAATTTGAAAAATAAAAATTTTTAAAAACTTTACCACGAGTTAAATTTGGGTTGAAGTTCATTCACGAGTCAAAAATGTGAAGTCCGCAAATCTACTCGTCATTACAGTCAACACTACCTCAGTGAGTTTTTAATAATTGCATCATGGTGTCCTCCGTTTCACACGTACCTAATCATTTGCCTCTCTTCAAAGAATATCTCCTCCGGTTATTATAATTTTTTTCCAGCACCTGAGAGTAGTAGACAAACGAATTCAACTTAGCGCTTGAATAAGCGCCGCTCACTGGTCTCAAATAACGACGAAGCCGCGCCGCCAAAATTGGCACCCCCGATGAAATTTATGCGATAGCGAGAGGATTTTTACGCGAGATCTCCATTGCGAACTGGACGAAGTGGAACAAAGAGCCTCGGCCTCTAATTTGACTCGAGCAAAATTGCGTCAGCTGTGTAATTCTGGGGAAGTGGGGAGGGCGGTGAAGCGGCGGCGTGGCCCTCCTGGCAACGTCAATCAGCAGCGATTTCATTCACTCGACTTTCCTTATCCATCACGTGACCAAATGGCGAGCCTTAAGGGAAAGCATTTCCGAGGAGTGAATTTAAATTTCACATTTTTGATATTTTTCTTACTCTTTCACACCATACTGGTCAGAACACACTTTGGGTTTTAACAGAGCAGGGCAGAACAGAGCTTTTGACGGCTTTAATTGGCTTCTCGGAATTAGTGAAACAGCTGTCTTCGAAATCATTTGAGGACATAACCACTTTTCTCCCGAGTATCCATGTCCGATATTTTACGATGAACCTGGTTACCCCATTTAAATTTGCGGAAATTATTTTGAAAATAACAGAAGAGTTTCATATTAAAATTAAAATATGGCTGGCCTTTTGAGTCAGGGGAAAGAAAATTCATTTAAGTGCCACCCATATGACTGATCTAGTGGTGAATATGAAGATCTAGTCTATCAGTTACGTCACGTGGAGCATTACGATATTTGGAGTTGACCACAGGACCGGGTTCAAAAAAACAATAGGGATTTTACACGCATGATTTAGCCAACCCTACCTCTTTTACTCTGCGGCGCATCAGCAGCCTGTTCCTATTGATACCTGCGTATCGATCTGTGAACTTGACGCTCTAGAAGTGGGGTCTACGTAGGTCAATAGGGGAGGGAAGTTGGGGAATATCCACGTCGAGTACCAATGGATCACTGCATTTTCAAAAAATTTCACAAATTTTTGAGTGAATATGGAAAATATTCACCCCAAATGCCTCTAATCACTGATATGACATCAAGTTCACAATCAGGTCCTGCTGCTAATTAACACTTTTAACACTAAGGAATAATCTGTTTACAGTTAAAAATCAGAAGAAATTACATGTTACACGAAGTTTAAATGAAAATTAATTACAAGGGAGACATAAGATGTAAGGTGAATTAACTTGGATTAGACGATGAAATTAGAGACTGCGGTAGAATTAAAAGTGCTAATTTTCTCCATTTCGACCGTAACGCTATTTACTTCTCTAATCATTACGACCTTAACACATTACGAGAATGACCCATATTTACAGGCGTCAGAACAATTTCGACACTGTTAATTTGTTATACTATTGATATGAAATACACGCTATTCATTGCATGATTTGTATGTAAAATTGACAAAAGATTACCAAGTTCCGTGCATTTGACGAATACCAAAACAAATATGTGTATGTTTTATACATGCTTAAATATTAATTGGAAGCTAAATGAACATGTTGAGGACAGAACTTTGCTAACCAATATGCAATGTGTCGCAACAGATTAAATATCTAGAATCAATCGCCTAAACTATGATTATTGTTAGCTAACATTATCATTTATTAGGCTCTAAGATAATGATAAACAAGTATAATGAAGTGCTTGATACAATTAAATGCTTCAATACAAGTTAAATATGTATAATTATGGAATACACATTGCAACATGCAGTAATAATTCTTGTCTTACCAAGCTGTTTAGCTTCAACCACAATGTGGCAATCAGATGTAATTAAAATTGCTTAAATTCGATTATGTAGAAATAATCAAATTATTGTCGTGGTCTGTGAGAGGGATAACTCTTAAAGACTAATACATTATGACAGATACTGCAGAGCCAGCTAAAATAAAAGGATGGTAATAGGAGGATGGATAGTGTGTCTGACATGCTAAAAACGCTGGGCTGGGAACCTTTACAAACTAGACGGAAAGTAAGCAGACTTTGTGGAATGTTCCGCATTCTGAATGGGGAGAAGGCTTGGGCAGATCTAAGGAAAGAGGCGGGGAACCCTAATTTTATAGGGAGAAATGACCACAATTTTAAGGTAAAATGCCGGGCACAAAGAACGAATAAAAAAATTTTCTTTTCTAAATAAAACAATTGTTGATTGGAACAATTTACCTGCAAAAATTCTTAAGCCCTTTCCTAACAGAGTCCAAACTTTTAAGAAAAGATGTAAACAACTTCTGTAATCATTTGATTGATGTTTGGCATATAATTAAATGTAACAGCTTATTTTTTTTTCTTTTTGATTGGGAAACAAATGTTAATGAAATGGGGATTTTCTTTTTTTTATGTACTTCAGATTGGTGCTTGGAAATTTCCTTAAAGTGATTTTTTTTTTCTTTTTTCTGACTGATTTTATTTATTATCTTTTGCGCTGTTGATTGTATTTCAGAAACCATGTTATTTTTCCAAGGCAAGTTTATTGTAACACTTGGGACTTGTGTGCCACCTGACATTTGTCTATTTGCACATGTACATTTTAATAATAATAATAAAAAAGAGGAAGCCGAAAATGCTGAATAAAAACGGATTTGAAAAATGCCAAGAGAATCATACGTCCACTAGGAATGCCCCTTCGTACTTTCTCGCGCCGAAAATGTCAAAAAGGCCTTCATTTTTTTGCAATAAAAGTTAACTTATCCATGTGTAACTGGGAATATGCTGTGCAGTTTAAAGAACGCGCACAACCATATAAGTGAGTATAACTCAAAAGGTCTCACGAGGATGTTTTCCTAACCTAACGAGGTATTCGGACGGCGTCTTTCCGAGAGGCTATAATTTGCTCACTCGTTTGCACAACGAGAACGAATTAGGGGAAGGAGGAAGGAGCCTGAAGCGGGACACACCGAGGAGCGTTGTGAGATGGTGGGGGTAGAAGGAAGAAATGCGTACCAAGGTGGCCAGATGAACTGGTGCAGAAAGAGCAGGATGAAAGATAGGTGGAGTTTAGATTAGATTACTTGCACTCTGGATGCTTTTCATGGCGTCACGTTACCAAGAACGAGCCCTGATCTTTGACCGAGCGTCAATCGCAAATGTACAAATTGATCTGCTCAAAGACCGTTGACTCTGCTTTTCAAGAGTCGTGTATAAGAGCGTATAAAAACACTTTAAGACGAATACGGTACCTTTGTTCAACAATATTCTACTTCATAACTTACCCCTCATAATGCTTCACTGATTCTGAGATAACATATTGAAGCACGTCGACATTCCAGTGTTTACGTATTTTTGGTAAAGTGAAGTACCAATAACTGAAGTAGCCATTCAAAGCCATTTTAGTCATTATTCATTCAGTATCAACTCTATGTTAGTTCAAAAAAGAATCACTAATAAAAACGTATCTGACCTAATTTGTAGCGATGTTCCAGCAGCTTTAAGTACGATATCTAATCATTTGGCATCTTGTATTAACGTTAATTTTAATTCACGCTCATCTCTGTGCAACCGTATTATTAAAGCTCTACCATTAGTAGGCAGAGGAGTTTAGCTCATGGTTACATCTGATATGCATATAAATAAATAAATACATATATATATACAATCAATAACCATAAACACAGTAATCAACCCGAAGGTCGGTTTAGTAGGTGATGGTAAAGCTGTACTAAGCCCGACGGCATGTGAATATTCACACATCAGGGTAGGGGGGCCAGTTCCTTTCCCTGTGCCAGTTATGGTTTCCCAGGAAGAGCTGGTACCCGAAAAATCAACTATTTTGGGTGGAGCTGCAGGTGCCCAGAGTGCCTTGCCCGGGAATCGAACCCGGGACCCTCCGGTCAGTAGTCCAACGCTCTACCCATAATCAATAAGTACGTAATTAAATAACTAAGCGTATACATATACATATACTGTGTATTCAAACAAGAAAAACCCACCATATGGCGAACAAATATTCATTCACATAAAAATAGATATAAGGAAAAGGGAGAGGAATACATGGAACGGCACACATACTATATTTCATAGTATTTCTATTTATTTCACATAGTATTTCTGCATTTGTGACCTGGTTAATTTCGCCTTTCCTACCTCTGTGTTCGTATCTTATATTTGTATGTATTTATTTATTTTTTTATTTATATCAATGGTCATGTAATTCCAGGGGTAGAGCGTTGGACTACTGACCTGAGGGTCCGGGTTCCATTTCCGGGGAAGCCTCTCTAGGCACCTGTAGCAACACCCAAGCTTTGTGATTTTTCGAGTATCAGATCTTGTTTCCCGTTCAATTGAATGCTGTTGCAAATGTAACAAATCGAATTACCTGTCTCCTCCTCGTTCTCCACTGGATTCCTTAACAGTCGGTTATTACAGTTTGAGAATTTTTTGCGAGTAACAACTGTCGCAAAAGTTTATTTTTCTTTCTCTCCTACCTTGACCTAATTACGCCCCAACCAATCCTATCGGAGTCAAGTGATCCACGCCACCGCACTATTCCCATGCAGCACCACAGTTACTGCAGGTAATTAAACAAGGTGGCCAGTGGCGGAAAATTTGAAACGCACCAAGATTCACGCGAATGAGCAAACATAATAAATGGAATTTATTACGAATGGAGGCACGAGTTGATAACGGTATAGCTCTGTGGCTCACCCGGATTCAAGTAACAGCATCCTGTTACTTTGGGAGATGTGCAACAGCTGACGTCGGCTTCGCCACCAACGACGAGTGGTTAATGAAGTTAAGGATATTACTGTCGGAGGGAAATATTTCGTCGGCATCAAAGTCGACTCATCGGGATGCGCATCGAGGGGTTTCAAATGTTGGAAATGAATCATGCAGTCGACTATCTAACTATCTCACGAGAATTCATTCTCGACGATCACATTTTCCGCATTCGGAATTCTCTCCAAATGAAAGCCAAGTTTGGATCGGAATTCCATAGACCATAAGATTAGATAGATATAATGTCGAGCGTAAGAGTTGAAAAATTTCATTTAGCCACGAAATACAAGGGATCAGAGAATATTTATAAGCTGAATCGCCTTCGAAATACTTATTTCGGCCAGGTAAACTAGCTTTTAACTATTATTTAACGTACCCCTTATTGTATTGTATCCACAACTAGCAGTTCGTCTCATATAGCTATCGTACAGCTTTAACTACCATAACCGCTCGTTAAAGGTATTGTTCCATTGTGCAAGCCCTGGTGATTTTCAATTTGTCCCCAAAATTTTAATACCAGTTAAAGTGGAGCATACATGAGTTGTGTGAATCCATCCCTTGTTATTCACTATATCAGCAGCTTACCTGGCAAAAACATGTGCATGTACGCTCGTCAGTAAACATGCTGATGACTGGCCTTTTTCGGCAATCAAACATTCAGAAATCTGGTGTTGTAAGCCAGAGCACGAATTTTACTTCTAACCTTGCCTTTGGTTTCCCAAAAACCGTTGTTAAAGTTGAGATTTTAAAATTGTAATATTAAACGACCTTGAAGAATTCAAAACAATAAGAGGAATATCAATGTATTTCCTTTTCAATTGCTTAAGGCAAAACTTTTTGAAAATCCATGTCAAATGACAAAAATGAATTGTTATGTTTGCACGATTTTAATCTTAGAACAACCTAGTTTTAACACTTTGCCCGCTTCATCTTTAGGTACGCTGTACTTGACCTGAACGAATTGTGCCTGAAGATGTAGCTAATGTCTGGTTGTACCATGAATAAAATTGAAAATTACAAAATGTATTTCAATCATTCAATATTTATCTTATCAGATCTCAACAGTGGACAGCATCACTGCATTGATCTTCCCTAGCAAATCTCCAAATGATATTCTCTCCGTAATTACCATCGGGTTGTGACATATAGTATTTAACGGCACTCTTGACTGAAACACATATCCTTCTATCCACGCTCGCTTATGGTACCCAAGCAAGCGCAGACAGCAACTTTTCAAAGCAGGCCATGACATCACAATATATTAACCAAGAACTCCACACTTATCACCCTAATTTATTTTCCATATTGTTTTATATATTTCGGAGAGCGAAAAATAAATTCAAAGACAACAGCAGCAGATTAAAGGGCGAGAGAAATAAAGAAAAAAAGAAACGTGGTGGACATGAAAAATGGATCACTCGACAGAAATCGATAAGGGGAGGCCATCCTTATTAGTTTTTAGTTCGTCTTCGTGTGCGTGTGTATGCATTGAAGACCCACGTCGACGAGATTTCATACGAGGTACAAACAGAAATCGATCCGCACACCACACAACTCTGCAAGGACAACTCTTCTCCCGTCTCTCACAATTCCGATAGAAGCGTTGACATGAACTCACCTACCCATCTGCCGTGCTAAAAGCCATCTCCGCCCAGCCTAAACAAACACTGACGTGAGGCCTGGAGCGCATTCACTGAAGGAAGAGTAATGGAGCCACAGCACTCCCCATCAGATGGAAATGGTTTTTCAATCAAGAACTGGTTTTGATCACATTTTATATGCCAAATTACCACCAAAAATAGCGCTAGAATATTTCTTCGAGTTTAAAATTAGGTTATCAGTATGTTACTCTCTAGATTCATATCTTCGTTTCGCGTCAATAAGGGAGACGACTCATTAGCTCCAACTATTCTCAATTACATAACTTTTAAAGATGAGAGTATTATTTGGGAAATATTTGAGGCCGATGCTTTATGTAGTTCCATTGAAGTGCACAAGGAAAAATCAAATCACTTTGCCTTTCCACAGAATAGATTTTTTTTACTTCCAACTAGATCCGATACACTATAGTATTAGTCCAGTTGATTCTATAGTGTAGCGAAACTAGTTGACAGTAAAAAAAAATCTATTCTGTGGAAACGTAAAGTAATTCGATTCTTCCTTGTGAATTAGAAAACATACGACTGAGTGAAAAAAATTGCACCCGCGTGAAATATCAGTTTATTTTTCTTTCCTCATGAATGGAGGAAGGAAGCAAGAGGAAGAAAAAGCAAACTCCCTATAAGTCACTGCGAATGAATGTGCTCACGATTTAATTCCAATGAGTTAAAAAAAATGCAACGTATTGAAACAAAAATTCTGCATAGCAAGGTTCTCGATTCTTATACGCTTCATTCCTTCACTTTTTTCTCACTAGTGACTCACAAGGCAAATGAAATTACTCCAACCACCATTCATCATCACACCCCCATAAGATTATGACTCACTAGCCTAACTCACCATGTAGCCAAAACGGCAACGCACGAAAAATGGAGTATGATATATCGTTTTATAATCGTGTTTACCCAAGAATGAAGGTTTATATTCCAAATAAAAAGAGCGAAACTGGTTAAATTGATGAAAGATGGCTTAGCGCAGCTACTGTGATTGGATTAAACCTACTGAGATCCTTGACGGAACTTTTGGAAGACGAATCTCTTTTGAAAATTAGTTGGAGGCAATGGGAGAAGAGTTGGGAGATCGGAAAATAATTCTATAATTAGCTGATTGATATAACCCAAAGCAATCAAAATATCTTCGGTCACTTTCCCAAACGATAGTGAATTTTTAAAAACTCCAATCTATTATAAAGACACGATAAAAAGTTGTAATAATTACATTAAAAGAATAAAATATGAAGCGTAATAGTTACTGACGTAAAATAATACAAACACAAATATGGCAAATGCCTTCATCGACAATTGATTATTCTGATGTGGCGCAGGGAAAGAACTTGTGCACGTTGCACTAATATATTAAAATATATCACGAAAAGTAACCAGTTACTTTTCATTGATTACTTTTTAAGTTCTTTTGATACTTCCCCTGACCTCTTGCCATTCCGGATGTTTCCAATGAACTTACACCTGACGGAAGCGACAAGGAGATACGCGTTTCATCAACCTCTTTCCAATGCAATGCATAGAAATACACTAGGAATCCAATTTCTGGCATCTAAATTATCCTTGAAGTGTTTACATGTCCCGCGTCAATGGAAGGTCAATGATGAAGCAGAATTAAACGAGAGAGTTCATACAGAAGGTGGAAAGTAACAGAGCTTATTAATATTTTTTTCATGTTTCATTGAACGAGCAGATTGATACTGCAGAATCAAAGTATGTTTACATTTCCGCCTTCAGGGACATTCCTGAAAGAACAATTGCGATACGAATGCGAAAATAAACAGTCATTTCAAGATTTGAGCTTCGATAGACGTACTACATATATTTTTATGATCGATTAGTACATCGAGCGTGTTGATTCTACAAGCATTAATTTGCTGGTAATTATTTGATAGACTGATTTTATGTGATAAAAAGACAGTAAATCGTATTCTGTACATGGTTTAGCATGAGAATATTTTGAAGTTTAACAGTCTGTGGTCGCCATCATCTTACCTATAACCTAAGAAACTTCTGGAACATAAAATGATGGAAAATTAAAATATTGGACACAGTTATCCGAGGAAACCCACAGAAATATAATTTGCGTAACTAATTTGTCAATGGTGTAACTTCAAAATTGTTTTCATCAAGATTTCGCCAAAATAAACCAATTGGAAGAAGAATTTGAGATATCATTATATTTTCTTAAGCCTAAGAGTTTTCAATATTCTCCGGAGACGAAGAATGTCCATTTTATACCAATGAAAAATAAAATTATTACTGTTTTAGTTGTAGCCCGTGGTTGTCTGAAAAGTAGGTTCCAGCTAAAATATTTCTTCCCTTGTTCTTGGCCTACTGTAGAAGTTCCCTAACATAAAAGTAACAAAGAAAATATGAAATCTCTAAAGGTTCCACACGAAAGAAAACGTTAATAGTTATTGCATTTGTTGCCAACTAAATTGATAATTTATACATCTATCTCATTCACATTTATGACCAACACATTCACATAATGATAGGCCATTCAAGCAAAGATATCGCTATTAGGTCCTTTTTTAAAGGATAAAAGTTGATAACGTTGTTCGAATAACTTTAAAATTTTGGAATTATTCAGAGCTGCTGAATAGATGTTACAAATAAACAGAAAAAACGAAAGAGTTTGTAAGATAAACTTTAAATTAATTATCGATTGAACTCTTTAGACATATTGAGGGTTGGTATGTCTTTGATTTCTGCATTACTAGTCGTAAAAATGGAACTACAATAGATTGTTTCTGCTTTTTTGCATTTCAGTTGCTAAGAGTAAGCGCCTTGCACATTCTGCTAGCGCATTGGATTCACGGCACTTGGATAACTGCGTCCTCAGATTTCAATACTCACAGGAACACGCAAACGCAATAACTTGTGACGAATCGAGGACAAGGGCTCCCTGTATTGCCTCCTCTTGCGAAAAACATTTACGCATAGTGCTGGCGGAAACTGTGACAGCAGCTTTTGACAAAAGCGTCAGACTAAAAAATAACAGTGAATATGTCATTCATCACAAATCGTAAAAAAATCTACAAACACCTGATAAAATGTTAAAGTAACTTTTGTGATTAGTACATTTCACTCCATTTTCTTGCGATTCCCCATAGAAAAAACCTCGTAGCTCATAAGAAAGGTTTGCTTTCAGTTCCCGAGATGAGGCAGATACTTATACCCTAATTCATGTCCAGACAAGAAATTTATATCGAAACCCGGGTCGTGTGTGTGTGAAATAAATATGTGGAATTACAAAGTATTATTTTATCCGCTTAAGAATGAACCGATTCCATAAAATAACGCCTGAAACCATCGATTATACTCAAAATTCTTCAAAGTACATCACTTGAGCGTCGACTCAATTTTGTCAACAGCTTTCCACGGTTTGAAGACTGACTTCTATGGCGGTTTCGGAAGGTACTTAAGGGTACGCGTGCAAGCTTCTTTGACGGCACATGGTGGTGCCCTTTGGGAGAGAATTTCACTTTTGAGAATAGAAAATAGTCTACTGGTGCCGAGTCGGGACTGTAAAGAGGGACGGGGAATCGTTGCGATGACGTTTCACAAGGTCTTCGCAAAGACACACTCGACTCTGTTCTTGGGTCTTCCGTCAAGACCTTCGGGACAAGTTTAGCGCATATCTTTCGCATCGCCAAATTTATAGTGATAATGGTGTGCACTGTCATCTTATCGATGCCAATACGATTTGCGAAATGTGCACACTTAACCGACGGTCTGAATTCAGCATTTCACGCACGCGTCTGGAAAAAATAGTTAACTAAACTTTTTATACAAACCTTGTATCACCTCCATTGCTTATTTTTACACGCACCAAGGGTACCTTATCTGTGGTTTAAATACCCACAGTAACCTATCCTTCAATATCTCGTAGAAATTTTAATGATCATCTTAGAAAATGCAGTGAATTTGTCCGGAAAAGAAGTATGATTTGGCTTTTTTTGCGAGTGCACTACGAAAAAGATAATAAAATGTAACTTCTAAAAGGCAGAAAGAGTCAAGATCTGGTTTTGTGCATTTTGTGAAAAAAAGACGCTCAAAGATGTGCGAAAACAAGGAAATTGTAATTTTTAATATATTTTTATCGTGTCCCATACACCAACCCCACCCTCGGCCTACTTTCAGAACGATGATTACACCTGTAGACTACTTCACTTTCAAGGTTGCTAAGTGTGCCACTTAACCTAACACGGAGGATGTTAACATACCACAGAACTTCACGATGGAACTTCTATGTAATTGGGACTTCATACTAGAAGGCAGAAGTGGCATTACTTGGCGGCTATGCACATTCTTGAGAGACATCTTTTGGCAGTTGGAATCGAATCTTCTTTTGGCAGATGAAAATTTCTCTCTCAATGCAATCGATAGCTATCGATTGCATTGAGATCTTGACTGTAAACTATAGTCTATGGTCTAGTTAATGAAGATTTTATAATTTAGGTCATTATAAAATGAGATCATTTCTGAGGCAAAGAACGAAAAACTCACAAAAAAACGACAAGTGCACTCACTAGTGCACTAGTGGGTCCGATATCTTGAGGAAAGTATGCACTCTGGTGGGCTTAGGGGGGCTAAACGTATTTTTCACCAGGCGAAAAACGAAGTGCCTATATCACGGGCCGGAGTTAAGTGCCCGTCTGTCCGTAGGTCTCAAGCATGTTTTATGACTTACAAACTTTGATAAGATGTGTCGCGAATACAAATCAGTGAGAGAGATTTATTAACCATAGCGAAACGAAGATAAATGTATACTAAATTACTTCGTGAAACATATTTAAAGTTTAACCTATCACACATCAATTTTTACATATTTCAGTAAAATCCAAATTTACGCTATTAACATGATCCCGTAAAAATCTCAATTCGCCGATATTTCTTGCCTAATGTTTTGGGAAAGCTTACGAAGTTCGCAACAATAGAAATCGCAAGGTTTTGATAGATTTGATATAGGTTTAGAGTTTTAAAAATTATTAACCACATTTAAGGGCAAAAACTATTTTATAATCGTGACGTGCATAATAACTTGTATTTTTTTTATAATTATAATACTACTTATCGAAATGTAATAAAATATTTAATAATATGCGCTGCTCTCTGTGCAGTTTTGTGCATGCTGAGCTTTATAACTTTTGAAGTACCTAGTATAATTTACTGTGATACACGCACCTACTTGAGGATTTTATAAATTTCCGCTACTTAATACCGAAAAGATTGAAATTTTAAAAAATAAGCATAAAATCCGGCTAAGCTAAGAGAACTGTTTTCTTCCATAGCATTGATTTTGTTCCAAGAAATCAGCTATCGTTAATCTACTTCGAATAGCAATCGCGAATGTTAGTATCTGATGGATTGGGAGTTTAGAGGAGACAATTGCAAAGTGCCTTTCACATTTCAGGAACTCCATTCATCAGAACGAAGGCAGTAAGTTTACATTTCATCGTCAATGAAAATAGGTTGAGGCTGCGGGAAAGGCAATATGATTGCCTAACCTCAATTACACCAAAAGTAAATTCTAGTGAACTGAAGAAAAATCTATTTCAATAGTTCATCATTAGAAATTTATTAACATTTTTCAAAAAAGAAAGTCAAAATTGTATTGGAATTTTAATTCATTGATATATTTCCGCATTTTATTTGATTTTTTTGCTAGTTTGGCTAATCATATTAAGACGGGATATATGATTCATTGAGTGCAAAATTCTATGAAGGGGAAAATACCTTGATAATAATAGAAAAGTAGTCCTAAACGCAATAGAAATACTAAACATGAACTTCTCTCCATGTTTTCAGGGGTAATATATCGGGTCCTGAATGAAAGGCGTATTGGGCGGTAGTGGAATGTTGAAGAAGGTAATAGAGGGGGGAATGTTGGGCAAGCGAGGATAGGGTAGGAACAGGATAGGAATGTTGGAGGGGATGAAGGGATGAAAGAAGTACACAGAGATTAAGAGGGACCTGATGTAGATTAGGTTGTTGGATTAGGTTTTATTTGGAGTCACAAAATGTTTATTTGATAACTGTGTCCAGCCAAAAACCTACCTTAACCGGTAGATTACCTAATAAAAAAATAAAAATATCGGGTCCATTGCATAGTTTTCAGTGCATGAAATCTTTGGTCTCTTATATAGACCTTTCAGGATTGATATTTATAATCGGTCGATGACAATACCACAGAGCAAAATATTTCAATGATCACAAAGTGACATGTCATACAATAAACGGAGCACCGATACGCCCATACGAGTGTGCATAGCAACATGGGAATCAACTCAAGTACAGAAAAATTGATGACAAAATAGTGACCAGTGACCAAAATATTGCAAGAAAAAGCATCACTTTCTATCCGATCCGGTGTACGTTATCAATTTCCATAAAAATTAAATAATCAAATATGTATTTAGGACATGCATTCCTTAATCATTGATGACGTAAATGGCCGGGTTGAACCGTATACCGTAATGTCTGGTTCATTCGCTTCGTAGCCTAAGGAGATTTGAAATGCAACCATCTCTTTGGTGAATGATATGTAAATACTTCAATACATACTAACTAATAAGTTAATTCAATATACACGAACTAATAACGTAATTCAATACAAACTAACTATTAATGCAATTATTAGTAATAAACAGTGTCACTTAAGAGCATGAAAATGTGTGGTGGGTTAAAACAATCATTATTTTCCTTTAATATTAATAAAGAAACAAATCATAATTTCAGGCACTGCTATAACTAGCAAACAAGTTATTTTAGAGTGTATTCAAGAAGTAATGTTAATGAAATATCTCAATATTCCGCTATTCTTCATTTGTTGATATCAACGCGCTTCCAAGATCTCCGTCGCTTCTACGTCAAATATTGATGAACTTGAACAGTGACCTAAAGATGGCACATGAGCTGTGGAGAATTACTAAGTTATTACATTTATTCATGATAGTTCACTTAGTTTAAAGTGATTTTGAACACGAATTGATTTCGCTGAGCAGGCCACCCACGCATGACACCAGATACATACGTGTGCATACTTGTATATGCATTCCACCAACATCAACGAAAATGACCTTAGCTTTCGGTCGCCTCCCCTAAAACTCCTACTACCAATATTGAGGCCTCCTAAGACATCGCACAGCGTGCTCACAAAACCTTTTATTGAGAGTCTTCTTAGAAGCTGCCGAGCAAAACTTTTTGCCAACTCCCGCACTTCAGAAAGCGTTGGGAGGGACGACTTCGGGAGACAAAAGAAAAAGGTCTAAGACCCACCGAAAAGTCTTAAAAACCTTCCAGGTATCCTTACGTCCTCTTGAATGCATCCCATTATCCGTCGTCCCTCGCTGCAGAAGTGAGTGAATGTTGTCAACGTGATTTTGAGGTGTGCTTGGTGCGAGAAGACGAGAGAAGTGAGGGGTGGAAAGGTAAAGAGGAAAGGGAGAGGGCTGAGGGGAGGAAAGGGGAGGGAGACCTGTGGAAACCATGGAAACACAGTGACACAGTTAAGACTTTTAAATCCATCTCAGACAGCTGTTTCCCTCCCTCCGCACCGTCATTCCCTCCCCTCCATGGTAGTGTCGCGTAGTAAGGGGAAGATGTCGTAGTAGCCACCCATTTTTCCTACCCCTTCCACTCTGCTCACTCCCGTCATCGCCTCCCTTCCCACTTCCTTCGATCGTCACGTCGCCCTCACCGACTCGGACCTTAATCCGTTCGTTCCAAAGATCGAGTGGCTCATCCAAACCAGTTTACGCTATTATTATTAAATGCGTTTCATTTCAAGCAGCAATACTCTTTCCGAGTGAGCTAGCAAATCAAATTGACAGTAAAGGGCTCGCTAAACCCTTAATTGCAGTCAATATTCTCCGAAAAATTATTGTTAGGAGTTACTTCTATATAGTAAAGATAAATTGCTGGTCCCGGTGGCGGCGGGGCAGCGTCTTCGCTTGCCAACCAAGAGGTCGCGTGTTCGATTCCCACCTAGGTGGGTTTCCCTCCAACTTGAGCTTGTATGCATGTAATTTTTTCAGTTGTTATATCATTGTTCAAAGTCTGATGTAAAGGTCGAAATGCTGTTTTCGGACTAATGCAAAATAAATAAAAATAAATAAATTTGAATGTCGGTATGGAGTAACTGCACGTTTGACTGCAGTATCAAATTCAAATCCCGATGTTATCTGGACACTGCCAATGAAGTCCATGACTTGTTATTTTTTTATCAAGAGAGCATTCTGGCAGAGGAAAAGGAATAACTTCTTAAAATGCAAGATCTTAACACTCGGTAAGGCGTAACATTAAGTGAGATATTCACTTGTCTATTAAACTGATCTCGTGGCTTAAGCACGTAAGCGAATATAAGCTCGTGTTTTCGAATCAGAAACTTTTACTCCAAAACAGAACAAATCAGAAAAAAAGTATTGCTCGCACAGATGGAAGAGAGATTAATAAAAACGAAATTTTATTTCGTTTCCAAATTTTATTTGTGCTTAAATACAAAATTAGGAAAGACAAAATCACATGTTACGCTTCAGAAAATCACCACTCCTAAATGACCCAATGAAATGAAGCCACTGGGTAAATAATATTTATTAATTATTAACCGATCGTTCGTTATTTCAAGGATAAGTACGAATGTCAATTAAGAGTTCATTGAGATCATAAGAATTCGAATATAACTAATTTCTAGAATGCAAAAGTATATGCGAATACCATTTCTCGAGATTACCAAAGTTTAATTTATTGATAGCTTTTCAATCTATTCTTTGATTATATAATTAAATAAATTTAGAAGCAGTAAATGGATTAACGAGGAAGGAGTATCAGCAGGCTGTAGAGAAAATTATGGATGACGGTAAAGAACTGACTACTATCGAAGAAAAATGGGAATGTATCAAGAAAGGGATATTGGAAGCCGCTAAAGACCCTATAGGAACCGTTAACGGGAAAAGGATAAGGAAACCATGGGTGACGGATGAGATGATTGCAAAGATGGACTGGACCGAAATGGATCGAAAGGAAAACAAATGAGGTACTAGAAATGGTGGGGGAGGAGAGGGGTTTGTTGAGAGAAATCCTATGGAGGCAGGAAAAATGGATGAAAGGCGTATTGAGCGGTAGTGGAATGTTGAAGAGGGTAATAGAGGGGAGAATGTTGGGCAAGCGAGGTAAGGGTAGGAACAGGATAGGGATATTGTACGGGATGAAGGGAGGAAAGAAGTACACCGAGATGAAGAGGGACCTGATATAGATTAGTTTGCTAGGTGGGGAGTGACAAAATGTTTATTTGATAGTTGTGTCCATCCAAAAACCTACCTTAACCGGTAAATTACCTAATAAAAAATATGAAATAAGCAATTATAAAATCTCATCAATGTTAATTAACACTTCCCATTCCTCCTGTGAGATTAGAACGAGTAGTATCAGAGTGAAGCGTCGAGTGAAATAACAAAAAGAGTAGGACCGTAATTCACAAAGGTTTGCCCAAAATTTAGTCAAGATTCATGATGAAGCGACAGTACGAAGAACCTCATGGTTCTATTGAGTTTCTGATATATGTATGGCTGACACCTTAACACCCCTCGCCAAATGTCCTTGTGGTGTCTTGCAGAAACAAAAACATTAGAACAGTGCAGTAAAAGAAGTCCATCGTTCAGTTCACGAAAAATTACATACCAGGGTAAAGGACATTATTGCTAATGGCAAGCTTTGCCAGATAAATAGAGTCTCGCCAATAATACTGGTATTATTCATGAAAATATTTCAGACATCCATACAAAACATTAACTCTCCCAAAGAATTACTTCAGTGGAAGAGGCAGACCAAAAGCAGACGCCGTTAGATAACCGTTTCCAAGAAAAGAATTATGTGATTCGTTGCATCTTCGCGATCTCATTTTTTTTCAAGTTCCGACGTGATTTCTTTTCGTTGTTGATGAAACATTTCTCGCCAAACGGCAGATGCAACCGAAAAATTTACAAATAGAGCGAAAGCAGTGTCCACTTTAGTATTGTGTCTGAGCACAAGAAACTAACAAGCAATTTGCAGATGGAAACTTAATGCCGTGTCGACCCTTTGCAACCACTCAAAAAAGCAAAGATTGTGCACATACGCATATCTTTTGATTGTGCCGCTATTTGATCACTCGTAATGCGTTCAGGTTCGTTCTGTTTGCGTCAAAGATTGCCCCATTGCTGGAAAATATTTGCTGGCAACAAACCGTTCTCCAAAAGATACGACTAACGGCCCAAAGAATCAACTGGAAAACAGAGTACGGTACGTGCTTCGGAAGAGATGTTTCCTTCGAGCTACTTATTTGGTCCCGTCGCCTATCTACGACCAACTATGGACAGAGTGGTGTTGTGTTAAAGACCATCTTCTTAATGTTTGTAAACAATTTTCTTATGCTATGAATTTCCCATAGCTGATACATGAGTTTCTCAAAAGTTAACTTGAAGAACCTGTTGAATACACACATCTTTCCCAATATAAATTTCACGTTCGTGTGGTTTATGTGAATATTAATATTTAAATTTTTAGATAGGTAGTACTAATTAATCCCATGTTACCGAAAAGGAGAAACTATAATAGCTGTATATGTATTTTTCCCTTCGTAATAGTATGTTGAAAAGTAAACCTGCTTTCTAGAGTCCTCATTGGCTCTCTAACTTGTATTTGGTGACTAAATAATTCAAAGTAGATTTTCGCACAATTATGGAATGTGAAAATGCAACATTTGAACTTTCTTAATGAAAGCTGCTTCTCAACTTCGAATTTAAATGGGTGAGAGCTTTGAATTACTTTTAGGGTCCATATTGAAAGGAATATATTTCAACTTTCTATTCATAAAGCATGCAGGTCTCTGTATTCCCACGCCTATATCGTAATCCGAATGAAATATACAACGCAAGTGGAAAATCCCCGCCCTTGTTTCAATGTTCTAAACGTTTGTGATTGAAGGCTGATAGATGCTTTTCAGGAGCAAACTCGGACCCGAGTGAAGAGGCAAACAAGACTCGCATTACTTGACAGCAAGGGCAGAGGGATTGAGTTCACTCTCGTGCTTCGAGAATGTAGTGAGAGGAGATTCCGAGGCGAAAAAAGAGAAGACTCCAATGTTTCATAGAGCTGACTAATGGATTGCCTCAATCCTGCTGTTCATCAACATGTGCAGGAGCGGTAGAAATGAGAGTCCTCTAAGGTTAATCGACACAAAAGCGTCAGTTGGAATTAAGGACGCTTAAAGTAAAGCAGATACACCAAAAGCTGTGGGTCATCGCTTGGTAGTCTCCCACGATTCTGTTGACAGTGCTCTCACGCAATCACGTGCTTTCACGAATCGGTAATCAGGTAATGGACCGATAATTTGATGGGGTATGCGTCACAGTTAAGACGTTATTAAGAAAACTTCATGATTCGAGGGTCGAGAGCCTCATGTCACAAAGTTATCACCTAAGGCCAAGTGGAAAACTCCCAAACGAAGCCAGTTTAATGGCTTGATGACTTCCGTGGAAAGATAAGTGGTATGTAGGTTCAAAGCTGAGTTTCTATGGGTGCAGTAGAAACAAAACGTCTACGAAAGATCGCTTTCATGCGACAATAGCAGACAGCAGTTTAGAAGCGCTCTTATTTTATACCCCAATTAGCACTGATCGACGCATATACTAGAGAATTTTGTGAAGCGTGAAATCGTTATTTCTCCAGCCAATGTGAAGAGTCTGAATAACACCACTTGAATTATTTTGTTTTCGCACGAGGCAAATTAACTTTATAATGTCAGCTTTGATCGTATGGTCTCGTCAACATCAACACGGAATAAATCCTTTACCCTGATCAAAGGGCGTATTTCCGCCAGTCAAAGGAAACGAATCATTGCATCTCATGAACATATACATGAAGAAGAACTTGTCTAATATGTCAGCTTTGGTAGTTCTGCACTTTGCTTTTGTGAAAAACAGAGATTTTTATCTATTTTATGCAGTAAAGAAAGTTTTTAGTAAGTTTTTATCAACTTGTCTCGCTAAAAGTCAAAAGATCCGGTGTTCAAGTCCCGGCAAAGGAAATATTTTTACACTTGTGATCTGCTTGATTCCCCCTTTCCAACCTCTCCTGTGTTGTTCGACCTTTTTTTATGCGTTCCTATCCCTTTTCCTTGTATCTATTTCCATGTGAATGAAAATTTCTTCGCCATATGGCGGGTTTTCGCATTTGAATGTATATATGTACATAAAAAAATAATTATATTTTTTATAAAGATGACAACATCTTATGAATTATAATTATTTGTCTTCTTAGCAAAACACTATGATTTATGTAGAGTGCGATAACTAAGTAAATTTAGTGAAAGCTGTAAATGCAGAACATGAGTAAATTTTTCTCAAATCCAAGAATGAAAATTCTGCTGTGTTGGATTCAGTATCCATAAATAGGAATTTCGAAGTAAACCATTTGGAATTTTCCATGTTTAAAACTCCAGCTAATACTGATCAAACCCGATTACCTTCCAATTAAGTGAGTGGTGAATATCTTTTAGGCAAGTCTTGCTTCGTCTTTTTTGACAAGCACCATTCATTAGATTTTTCTCAGCCCTCTATAGGTCTATTATGTAGGAAATGCATACTTAACTCTTGATTATTTCGTTTAACGGTTTGTGAAAGTAATTACCAATATGAATTAGTGAGTGTGGATATGGCATCAATTCTCGTTTCACCTAGCCAAACCTTGAACGTGGAATAGTCTTGGCTAGTTTTCATCAGGTTTTTTCTATGAACTTCTCTACCTCCACCTGCAACTGTACTTCTTCACGCCACATACTCATTGTATATATTGTTTCACTGCCTTTACCATTGTTTTCAAACCCATACGCATACGATTTTCGGATAAAATGTTGGATTTGTAGAAGTTTGGAATATTCACCATTAAAGGAAAACCTAGGAACCAATTTTTGCCTTGATAGTAAATAATACTCTTAAGTTTTTTACAAATAAATTTGGATGTAAAGGGGAAAACTTGTCATTAAAATTATTTCTTAATAACTCCGCCCACTTTTTCGTTCTCCATGCCAATCACGAGGTTAAGAAAGCTTAAGTGCTAAATTGTTCAAGAGAGAGAGAGAGAGGAATTAAAAATTAAAATAGCACCCTCCACGCTGTGGAGCATTTTACCTCAAGAATGATCGCGCAAGAGGAGACAGTGACGAGAGCCGTCTCTCTCGGTATGCTTCCTTGAATTCTCGCCTCCACTTCCTCCAACGCGTCCACCGAAGGTCAACCGCTGCACCATTTTTATGCAATATTTTTGAACAAACTCCTTCCCATCCGTCGTGAATGCTTGAGCGTGAGACTTCGTTACCTTTCGTCCCATTACCTCGAGCAGATTTCGATCGCGCAAAATTTTTACGGAAGATAAAAGATTTTAGGGAGAAACCTTAGGTCTCGAAACATTAGCCACACAGCATAAAGACGGCGTATAACATATACGAGTTATATTAGAGAATACCGAATTACCGTTCATTTTCCATGAACTTCCATCCAATTCGCTTGACTCTAGTCTTCAATATCCAAACACATTTTCGTTTCGCTGTCGCTTGACTTGACAACTGGTGCATGCCAATCCTAAAAATTACAATCAATACTCTTGGGTTCTTATTTCAAACAGTATTTCAATATAACCTTACTTATTTATTCCCTCTAATTTATGATAAAGTTTTGGTGCAGATAGAGGGAAAAAATTCCGAACACTAAGTAGGAAAATAACAGTTACACCACGCATAGCCTTTTATTACTGTTTCAATGCGAGTGTCAGGCGAAATGTAACAAAACACCTAGGCCTTCAACAGTGTGCTATGTGTGGTATGTTCCAAATATTATTCACAGTAGTCCTAAGCATGATTGAACTCTAAGCACCATTAAGTTTGTGACATCCAATATTAAAGGTACCACATTCTAGTGACCACTTCTTAACTCGTACACCATTACACGTCACCGGAAAACCACGCTCATGTGAGGTTCCATTTTTCAAGGTGAGCGCAAAAACGTTACCAGAGGAATGCTCGGAACAAGAGCGCATTAACTGAGCAACGACTTCGGAAAGCTAATCGCGGGTGTGCCCCTGCCTATCGAGTTCAACCAAGGATCCTCGCGAGGTTGGGGATTTCTGGCCGTGGCCCGGTTGCACTCCAATTTCGTGACCGTGCCACGGCCGACCGCTGCCGAAATCACGAGCAGTTCACGAAAATTCGAAAGCCAAATCGACGTAATGAAGTGGAATTGAACGCCGAAATTAGGGAAAAATTTAGGGATACCATCTGTTTACCATATTTTTTGGAAATCAATTCATTGTAGGTATAATAAGGATCTCCACGTGATGTACAGTTTGAATAATCATATAGAGTAGCAATTTAGATACATAGAGTAGAATCCTCTTGAGTCTTAATAAACGAGGTCTGTGCAGAAGGTATCCAGCCATGCAATGTTATGAGAAAAATAGCCTGCCTAGAACATTGAGGCCTTAGCCCCCTTCAAATTTCTCCTCTTGGTACCTCACACACTTCTCGCGACGTATTTTCCACTTTTCAAAACAATTGGCAAAGCCCTTTTTCGGATTGGTCATCAGCTGCAATGTCATATTCTCTTTTATGTCGTCAAAGTCTCGAAATTCGTGCTGCAGTTGCAGGGGATTTGCTCTAATCCGCGAATGATAATCCAGGTTTTCCAAAACGGAAAGGAGTCGTGGGTCTACGGCTACTACCCTAAAACAAAACCCAAGTCTTCCCCAAGAGTCGGTTGTTGAGATAGAGGAGAGTGCGACGAGGCAGCTGATGGCCATTCCGAAAAAGGATTTTGTCAATTGTTTTGATAAGTGGAAGAGACGCTGGGATAAGTGTGTAAGGTCCCAAGGGGAGTGCTTTGAAGAGGACCAAGACCTCATTGTTCTCATTCTGTACCGAAACAAACCTATTTTCAACCAATTGAGTTGATAATAACATTTTACTCCACCTCCACTGGCGACATAACAATGAAATATCATTGAAATATTTGATAGATAGATAGATAAAGGTCTTTATTCTGGGCGAAATTGAGACCTTCAGGTCCCCTCTTCCATTTAACCCATCCTTGATATAGTACAAGTGAAATATAAAATTTGAATTTTTTGATATTTTTATTTGTGTAAATTATGTAGCAACTTGGAATCAATGGAAAGAAGGATTTAAAATAATGTTTAAAGAGCTGAAATAGCTAAATAACTACAGATATTTCAAAATGGACTCATAGAAGCACACTGAAGCTTATGCTGGCTGTTTGCGCAATTCTGGATATTTGGAAAACTCGCGGGGGAGACATATGTCAAGGAGAGGAATAAGAGGAAAATTTTCCCACTGATAACGAAAGGCTCCAGACTCCCCATCTATTAAGTGGTGTACTGCATTTGAAGTGCTCTCAGTAAGGCACCAAATTAAGGACCTGAATAGATACACACTAATTATATACATGTTCGAGATTAGAACGAGTGATCCCATAGTGAGATGCCAGGACCACAACGACACAACCAAACCGTTATCCACACGACGGATTTTAAAGCCCCCTCGTACCATATTATTTAAAATATGGAAAGCCCTTTAAAGCCCCCAAAATTTCAGTGTGTGAGAGGACACCTCAATAGCTGCAGATATATGAATGTATGTCTATATATGTATGCGTGTATATGCTTTTTTATGTTTATGAGTATATATGTGTATGAATATTATTATTAGGTAATCTACCGGTTAAGGTAGGTTTTTGGATGGACACAACTATCAAATAAACATTTTGTAACCCCAAACAAAACCCAATCCCACAACCTAATCTACATCGTGTAAGAATATATTTTTTACATATATTCATATGAGAAAAAATATTCTGTAACCAAAATTTACAAGCTGATAATATGTACACTTGCTGTGTAACGTATGAACTGGACCGAATAAAAATTAATTGAATCATAACTTAACTAGCTAAAGCACTCAGCCGGATATCAAGGGATCAGGGGTTCGAATCCAGGTCAAGGAGAATGATTTTTGCACTCTGAAATTGTTGCATTGTAGCATTAAGTACATGCACAGATTATTCACTCAGTAAGAGATTTTTTCTCATAAGAGATGTACGGTAATTTTATTCGGAATCCTACCATCCAATTGGAGTAAATTATATTCTCTGCTAACAGAGTGGGTACATAAATGCCTCATGATACTTGGAAAAAACGGAAGGTGCAATAGACTTGAGAAACATGTTAATTTTACCATTAAACGTTTAGGAACGGAGAGCGTCTGAAGTTTTGTCAAATATTAGCCCAACTGTTTACATTAACACACCATTAGGTTGTCCGATCCAGAGTGAATCAATGACGTTATTCCTTTTGAGAACTTCATCCCGAGTTACTGGGGACATTTAAAAGATAAATAGACGAAATTTCCCAAAAGAAACAAAGGGGTGCTCCAATGAATACGAGAATTATTTTGGCTGGTGGATTCCTTCATCACTTTCTAAAGGAAGAAATAAATTTAGAGCTGCCATGCGACTCGGTTGCACAGTTTGCCATGGATTTGCTCCGATCGTTTACAAACGTTCAGCTCATTCCCAGCGAAGAGCTAAGGGCAAAGGGCTGTGGAAACGGAAACGCCTGGAAACGGTGCCACCTGCTGCATCGCCCTGGTGGCAATGGGAGTCCAATGTCAAGAACTCCGACACAGTTTCACATTCACCTCCGGCTCGCCGCTCAGAGGAACTGTAAAAGGCGAGCGCGTGTTGCACAACTTCGGAGGGGAGTGATTGAGTTAACCGGTTTCTAAAAACCATCGCCCACGTACTGAATAAATCGAAATCCCTCGAAGAAAAACATTATCAGGATTAATTCACAGGTAAACAGTAGCTCAGTTGTTGATTATAAACTTGATGATTAATTATTGAGATGATTAAAGGCCAGAATTTAAAAATCACATGACGGTAACAAAGTCTGTCAGACAACGTCAACAGAATCAAATAGTATGCCTTTACTCTTTTTATAAACAGGCGAGTTAAACCAGCAGAATAGTTATTGCTGAAGAAAATTATTGATCAAAAGTTGGGTTGAGCAAAATACTCGATTCGTTCAACTCTACCTTCACATTTAGCACATGTAGCTAGCAATAGTAATAATTTTCTAGGAGAATGTCGTATTCCCTGATATTCGATTATCTTAGTAGACTTTTCCTACCCCCCTCCCAAATGACTGGCTTCGGGTTCACGGTGAAAGGAAGAGTGGAATAATCATTGCATGCAGAAGGCCGCTTATTCAAATGTTTTCCCGATGTTCGTCAGCATAGGTTCGGAGAATGTCGATGGTAGCTAATTGAAACCGGTTCGGGAACAGTTTCATAGACACTCGTAACATATACATGTTACGAGTGAAAGAGCCTGATCAAAAGTAGTAAATTCTCAAGCGCAGGAGACTTCTTCTATTCTATCGAGTAGATTTCTCTCCACCATACATTTCCATATATCGCGAGGAGAGAATATTTGTCCATGGCCATTTAAATATCAAGTCTGTTTTTTTACACGATCGCTAAAGGCGCTGATCCAAGTTACGATCAACTCTCCTGAAAATCGCATTTCAGTCGTGGAAGAAATATACCCGAGCGAAGGTCTCTGGACTTAGAAAGTTGATTGACCATTAAACACCCGAAAAAATTGAATTAAAGAACGTTAAGAGCTAAAATAATGTTATAATTAAAATAAATACAGATTTTAAAAATCGCCGTTTGGCATCTAACATATGTTGTAGTTTCTTGTAAATGTTTAACGAAATAAAATTTGAACCTTCGGAGAATGTGAAATATAACGACTGGCTTCTCTTAGTTATCCGCGGTGTTTCGAACGTTGAAGCTGCTCCACTTTCGAGTTAACTCCCTCATTACATACTCAACCTTCAAAGAGAGTTACTCCAACGATCCTGAAGGCGTCTTCTGGAAATTAAATTCCATGAGGCCTTTAATCCACTACCTCTCCAGTCATCTCTGCCTGGAGACCCCAGCAAAAAGACTGGAAAACGTCCTTCTATAGCAGGCCGAGCGAGGCGGATGACCACTCGTAAGTTGAGAAGATTCAAAAAAATAAATCAATCCCTCTGAAACTAAGCCTGCATATTTAAAAATAATTGTAACTAATATCTGTGTTCGACTGGGTTAGAGTAGGTTATCGATGGGCCTTAGCACTCTACTCAATTGTACTCCTTGCTAACTAACTTACACGACACAAAATATCCCTGAAGCTCACACCTCATAACACAGTAACACATTATACTGGTATGTCTCTGCCCCTGTATATCTCTATCTTTTTCAATAAACAGTGTACATTTTGAGTACTTATTGAAATTCCTAAGCAGTACATTTATGGGATAATTATTCTCATGGGAATTATAACATAATCATGAAGTTCACTAGCCAAAATGGTGATTATAGTATATCCGATGTGTACTGGCAACACGAAAATTGTAAGATTATTATGATCTTTTGTTTTGAAGGGATATTTTTCTCCATCGCACCCGCATCCTTCCAAAACAATTCAATTCTTTCCAAAAGTGGCACGTGACATCGCGATAAGAACGTGTTATCACGGAGTCAAACCGGTGCCCGATAGCGACGCGATCACTCGGATCGGGCAGGAGTGTTCCCAGGGATCCGAAGCTTAAAGAGAGGAAATTTCGTCATCTGACGTTTGAATGGGCACCGAAGAGATGAGCTCGCGTCCCCCCCAACCCTCCCCGTTCATCTTCCCTTCCACCACCGCCACAAACAAAGCGGCGAGCCACTCCCTTACTCAAGAGGTGGCCATCACGTACACACTTTTCATTCCTCCTCCCAGCACTTCTCGGAAACTGTTTCAGCCAGAGGAAGAGTGAGGTCGCCCTCGGAGAGTGATTAGGGGGGTGGGAGGAAGCCATAGGGAACCCCGTTCCGCCCCACCCCTCTCAACAATGTCCATCGCCCCCTCATCTCCCGCCCCCTTCCTCCGAAACTCCCCCGCTTCCCGAATCTTTCCCCTATGGCCGCCGCGGCTCTTCATCTCCCGATTCTCCGCTTCCCATCTTTGACCCCAGAGTTTCGTCATCCTCCGGGTCCATCGTTTGTGCTTTGTTTATCTCATTTGCGCCGAGCCTCGGTTTAGTGTCACGGCGACAAAACTGAGCAAACGAGATGGCAATGGGCTCCCGTTAACTCGACGGAAGCGATCTCGGGCAAACGAAGTCTCAAATGCGTGAGGAACAGCAAATACGTATTTCCGTCGCAGAGCCTAGTACATACCAAGATTAGGCTATGCACCGATGCAATTTTTAAGATGGTGTTCGAATTCTATTAATAAGACTTCATGAGGCACGCATGGCGTCTACATCGTTCACGTCCTATGAAAACGTGTCCTATGGAACGTCCTATTGGAAAACAAAGCAATATTTTATCGAAATTTACAAAAAATGTGTCTAAATTATGTATCCGTTTGTGTAAATAAATTATATAATATTGACCGTACCCATCCCATGCTTGCGAGGGACTTGCGTTGTATTTATTAAACCGATGAAAAACTCTCGCACTCCTCAAAACAAAGAGACCCATCGGGTAATCATAGACATGATCAAAATCATACGCGCTAAGGATAAACAAATGCAACATGAAATTAGATCAAGGACTGGCAAATTAACTTCTAGTTTGAAAACCGTCCCTTCTTTTAATGCTGTAATTATTTCCTGGTACAAAAGTTTGAAACTGAGATATAATCTTGCCGGGATGTTTTCGTAACACAATGTCCTTTGCCCTTCCTTTCGCTTATCGCTTCATACTAGTAGCAAATATAACTTCTTCCTTTGCTGCTCTTATCCCTGTTTGACGAGGGCCGTCCACACTTGAGGCGACATTGATTTCATAGTCCTCATTCTGAGAAGCGCATTTGAATTTTTTTAAGGAAGAGCCATTTCGTCGTTTTCACCATAATATTAAACCTATCATTCAAACCTTAAAGTTAGCATCCGGATACGGCCGAATTTGAAAGAAGATATTAATAGATTAAATAACTTACTACCGTTACCCCGAATTATTTATTATCTGAGCCTGTGGGAAATTTTACAATAACATTTGCAGATACGTGGCTTGAACGTTTCTTTTAGAGGAATAGATAATTTGGCAGCCATTTTCTAATCTTCTTTAACAATAAGTAAACATGTATAATGATATGCATTATTCGAAAACATAATTTTCACAATAAATAAGTAGTATTGATACTAATCAGAAAACAGTTACGAAAGGATACCACGAATGTTAGGAGACAAGGCAATCGGAACTTCCGGGAAGTGACGGACTTAACAATATTGGCTATCGGAAAGGGATGTGGGGCTCTTAGGGAAGAAAAATTGGTTTAACTTATCTGAGGTGACAAAGGACAAACATTTTTAGGCAACCGCAGCTTAAGAAGTCGACGAGATTTGTTAAGCAATCATTATTGCTACCAAAACATATGGGAGCACAACATTCTGACTTTGGTGAGTAGCCCACGTCGACAGTAGGAAGCAAACAAAGACAAAGGGAAAACCCGTTAGGTCCAATTCTCTCATAGGAGTTTGAAATTTGCTTGAAGTGATGTTATCAGCCTTATCTAATCAACCAAACAGATTTAACAACAGGAGGCGATGTCGTTGTCGAAGGTTTCAATTAATACATGCTGTGATTCATTTATCACTGATTTAGCCACCTACTTCAATGATACATTACATTTATCTAACTGACGCGTGTAAAAATTGAAATTAGTCATTTTCGTCAGAGGATCTAATTTTTTTTTAATTCTTCTATTAGCTGTTGATCACCATTAGTGAATAAAAAAACCATTAAGCTTATCGAAGGATTAATTGAATGAATGCTAACCTAAAATTAGCTTATTATCGTTAGTCACTATTTATCTCCTATTTTCGTGGAATTTAAAAAATGAATTATTGAAGATTTCAGTTAAATGCGATTCGATGCGCAAAAAAATCTGACGGGCAGATACGGCAAATAAATAACGGTGGGTTGTTTTTACGGATAAATTACACCTGAATTTTTGGATTAAATTCAAATGGATACAATTCAAGGTAATTGTAGATGATCTACAAAAAAGCAATGAAAAATTGTAAAATTTCATTGTAAAAGTCGACCAATAAAATATACATTGCACAAGTTATGATGTGTTAATTAAGGGTGTTTTAAGGAAGATAATGAAAACTTGGCTTTATTCTCAACAAATTTAAGAATTTTTCAAATTGTTTCCCTAATAAAGCAACCCATCAAATTTTTTTGTCTTAAAATAATGGTTGGAAGACCATTATCCTGTAAGAATGTCTTGTACGAACGCTTCTCCATCATAGTGTGAGCAGGAATAGTGAGGGATTCCTTTCTTCCGATACATATCATTCGTTACTATCGTAAATTCAGTCAAGTACACGGACTGCCAAGGAAGAAAAACGGTTTCCAAATATTATTCCTTTGTCGCGAGCAGGCATATAGGGGAATGTTATCTCGATATTATATTTGGATGTCCATAAATAAATTATTATATTTGACAAAAACTGTCCTGGCCTCATTCGATGATGTTCTTACTTTGTTTCCATTAGAATAGGTTGGCTTTTCGACTCAAAGAGTTCCGGCCACGCAATTGCTGTATGTGTTTTGGAGTACTCTGAAATATTGAGGCCCTGCCCTGTTCCTCCAATTCTTCAATTACTAATCCACTCTGTGCTTTGTGAGCACAAGCATGCAAATGACACTTGTATCGTTCGTCCTTGCTCTCTACAGTCACCGACCGGATGCGGAGTGCCCATCAATTTTTTTCGCCATGAAGAAATTAAGCAAGAATTAATAGTTTATGAATCAGCTCCGCACGATGTTAAACTACTTTTTCGTTTAATGGCTGTAGCAGCTACAGCAGCTGACCATTGAAGAATATTGTCCTCATACACAGTAAGTTTTTCACCAAATAATTGAATCTCGATTAGAGGACCATTTGTAAAAAAACAGAATAATTTTCTTCGCAGTTCAAACACCAGTCTAATCACGAACAAATGGGCACAACTATTTCCAAATTAATTTAAATTAAGCAATACCTCCGCACCGTGTCCCAGCATCAATATAATATATTGATAATTTATAATTTGTAATGTTTTATAAGATTTAATCTGTAGGAAATATTGAATAAAAAATAAATGGAACAGAGTTATTTATTATATTTTTAAAATATTCAGCGATTTAAATTGTGCTGGATAATCCACAAAAAGAACTAGGCCTGCTTCGGAGATGAAGAAATTTGGATGTGTTGGCAAATGGAACTTCCCAAGAGCCGATGGTGAAAAACAAATGCCGTAATAGATAAGTACAGTTCAGGAAGTGGTGATAATGTAAAATTAGACCTTCGGGCTTCAATGGTTTCTTTACCTCCAATAAGAATATGCATCAAACTGGACGAATTCCGTTGAAGACTTGCGTATTTTAAATATTCGTTCCATATAATATCTTGTCTTGTAGAATGATCTTATAATATTCTTATACTAAAAACTAGAAAAATAGAAATCGCAATCCATCCTTAGAATGCGGTTACGTAAAACCTTATCTTAAATCGCGCTGGCGTACGGAGATATGGAATCCACTGAAATCTGAATACTATGTTTCTCAGAATCTCTACAGCAAGAGGCTGAGATAGGATTCGAACTTTACAGAAGCGAATAACGCTCGACAATTTAGATAACTGTATCTGGAGTGATATCGATTCAACGACTTAAACGAACATTTCATTCCAAACTGATAAAGACTCAACGGAAATTCCCGAATGGTCATAAAATATATGTTACAATAACCTAGCTCACGATCAAGCATAGGAAAAAAATTATCAATTAGAAAGACAATTTGTTCGTCAGAATATTTTAATCATTTCTAATGCGGGCAATATCCAATAAATACTGTTTTAAAACAACTGAAAGTGGTGAAAAACAAATTTCTATAAAATGAAAGCCAGTAGATTCCTCAGGATATTTATTTTGTTCGAATTTAAAACATACTCTGCACCCCACGGTCAGCTGAATACTTTGCATATGTAAACCAAACAAACGACGATGATTTTAAAATTCTAATACTAAATATATAGGCGATTCTTTTAGGAATTATAATGAATCTGAGTCCACATTCTCACAAGCAACTCCATAAAGATGAAAGTAAGCTGTCTCAGATATATTTTAACTCAAGATTTCTTGTTGAGATTAGGCAAATTTAGTTCAATTCATTTGCCATTACTAGAGATCGATTTTGCCGGCATGAGGTGGAGCAGACCTTCTACACTTTTTGTTGCAGTCCAAAGGAAAACATATAATATTACCACGATGCAGTATCTAGCGGCCTCTTTATACTTTCGGTTTTGTTCTTCCTTCCCAATCACACTATTTCCCTGTTCCATAATTAATATTCAATTTGAAATATTGTGCAAAACCCGAAATTTTCAATTAAGCTATTTGGGATAAGTCGATTTAACATTTTTTTTTAGATTCATCACCCGTTACGTTGGGTTTCATTGTCGAGCGATGGTTAAGGATTCGTTCAAAAACAGAAACTGAAAATGTGTGGTTTCCAAAATAAGCAACGAAACGCATTTGGTGTTCAAAATTATAATTTTCCATTTAGATATGGGCAAGAGGTGATGAGAACAATTCTTTATTACACATGTGTATAATGAAGAATGTATTTACTTTCTACAGCTCTGACAGTTGCGGAATACAGCGGCAAAGAGAACGGAAGTGAGCTAGTCCTAGAGTGCTTTTCTTTAGGGAATTGCAATGTTGTAAGGCTATATAACTGTATCTAGCGAGTTCAACAAACGTACCACGGGCGGGTTCTTTGATCAAAGCTTGTTTACTCACTTGGTGTGAACCAGAGGGGTCGAGTGTGGCCAGGGAGCAGTCACATTAGGGTCAGGAGTGCCTTCACTCTTATCCTGTCACCTCGACTCTCAACCACCCCCCTCCCGCTCACACTCATAAACATACTCCCAGTAACCTCTTTCCCTTCCTAGACACCCCGATGCACAATTCTCTTCTCCCTACAAGTCCCTTATTCTCCGCCTCCCACCTGCCTTTTAACGCATTGATTCAGAAAACTGTCCGAGAAATTTGGGTATCCGAAGTTTGTTCAAACCATACACCGACTCGAAACTCCCTTCAATTTTACTTTCAAACAATCATTCTTCTTCCTTAGTCACGGCGTCATATGGACTCATCTATAAAACTTCATGACATGCTCATTCTACCTAATAGGTCAATCAGGCATGTGTAAAATATTCTTTCACGGAATGAGATCACGTTACGTATTATTTCACCAGGAAAGGAGGCGTAAATGGTTTGGGAAAAAACTAATCGTGTGATGGAACGATACAAATACATAGGAAAACGCTACTGACAAGTTTTCCAAGGTTTTAGTAGATGGATAATGTTGTCGTTGACTTGACATTTATTTGCGCACTAGGGACCATAATTTAACTTTCTTCGCGCTCATTTTCCCTCCTACTTCCCTCCATCCACTCAAGAAAGCCCTTTCGCCCCGCCCCCAAAAAAACTCGAAAATCCTTCATCCTCTCCCAACCCCCCAAACCCCTACTCCTTCTTCCCCTCTCGCACCGACCCTTTTCCCGCCTTTTCCGCTTGCATTCACACATTTTACCGCCTTTCCTTTCCCGCCCTTTCCCCTCTTTTCCATCCCATTCTTTGTTCCTCTTCCTCACCCTCCAAAACTCCCACCACTATCTCTACACCCTCGCTCTCCTCCTGTAGTCAATTGGATTCTAAGAACGTGCGAGTGATCCCATTCTGAGAAATTCCACTTGAACTGCTGTTTTCTGAATCTCAGATTTGCACACTTATCTACTATAAAATATATACCTGCCACTGTTTAGCAGTGGTCGTCATCTGTCAGCACGATGATAAAAAAAACAACTTAAAGTGATTGAAAAGCTTCTCCAGTCGATGATTCAACCATGTCACACGACAATGATTCTATGCCAAACGACAATGTTTTTTTAACCAGAAGTCTTGAATATTGAACATTATCCAGGGAAATAAAATTAAGAATGCCTGCTCCGTATGAACAAATCGCAAAACCACGGTTAAAACTTACTTCGACACAGGTTAAATTTACCTTCGACAGTATAAATTATCGGTAGCTTTTTCAACCATGTCGATCAATGGTATACATTGGAAATCCCATACAACCCATTTGAAATGAGTCAAAGTCTTCGCAATGAAGTACACACAAATATATACATGTAAACCATTTTCTAGTGGGAAAATAGAAAACTTCAGCATGGGAATTCTTGACACTGCTGTCTTTCCACAGCGTTGCATAGCCTATACTGTCAATTGACCACAGTTAATAACCCGAAGATTGGTTTGATAGATGATGATAGCGCTCACCTAGTACTAATCCCAACGGTGTGTGAACTGTACTCATGAGGGTAGGAGACCAGCTCCTTTCCCTGTTCCCTATGAAGATCAGGTAACTGGATAAACACAAAACTTGGGTGAAGATGAGGGTGCCCAGAGGCACCTCATTCGGAATTAAGCTCAGGTCACAGGCACAGTCGAAGTCAATATCCCAGTGCTTAACCAATCGGACTACTACGCTCAAGTACCAAAGGATAAGTATTTTTTTATTTTACCTTATCAACCAAGCGAAAGAGAAATTTACACTTCAATCAACAGTAAATGTTACCTAATGTAATCTTATGTTTTCATCAATTCAAAAATGAAGTGCAGTAAGGGGACATCCCTAGTGTTCCGTAGCCTAATTGATTATTTACGTGATAATAATATTTGGAAAAATTATCTCGTACCATAATAGTCTCTGTGATATCTATTGATGTGATAACTATTGATGCGAATTGTTGCAGGATGCAAGTTGAATACTTCGTCTTTTAAATATATGGTAGTTTTCGAAAGGAGAAGGGAAAAATCAGGATCGTCGAGTAAGTACGTTTGAGAAACAGGATCGTTGAGTATGTTTGGTAACGGCTTGCCAAAACCTGATATGGAGCTTACAGTGGTACAGCGAGGAAGCATGGTTTTAGAAGCAAGATGGTAGACATCGACTGGAGGCTTTTGAAATGTGGGTGTGGAGAAGGATATAAAAGGTGAAATGGTTGGAAAGGAAAACGAAGGAGTGCTAGGCATGTTTGGAGCAGGAGAGGGTATTGTTGGGAGAAATCCTAAGGAGACACGAAATGTGGAAGCAGAGTACTTCGATTGGAAATGGGGGGTGTTGAAGACTATGATAGAGGAAAGAATGTTTGGCATAAAAGGCAGGAGTGGAAACAGAATCGGCATGTCGCATGGAACAAAAGGAGGAAGACAGTATGCAGAATATATTAGGACCTTATTCTACGAGTATCGTACTCGTAGCATCACATGTCAGGTTGTGTTTTGTTAGGAGCGGCAAGTTAATGCATCGTTATACCGTAGCATAACTTACCTTAACCGGTAGAATACCAATAAAAAAATGCTGCCATTACTATTCCCAAAAAATACTACCAATAAAAAATGCTGCTGCCATTAGGAGCTTTTAACTAAATAAAGTTAATTCCGCTCTAATATTTGGTCAAAGAGCTCAGAAATGAAGTCTTTCGGGAAATGAATGTGAAGCACGCGATGAGCACATAGATTCAACAAAGTCCACTACTTACAGGTTCGGCACAATCACCTCACTTTTGTTTCTCTCGCCGTTTGTGAGCCTAAGAAAATGAAGAGGGGTACCGTGACATTCGTAGCAGCATCGGATCGACCCCAATGCTCCCCTTCCCAGACCCAACTCACCAATCCACCCCATTCTGAAACCAGCGCCGCCCCTGAAACAGCTTCTGGGCCCCGGATGGACCCACTCCCTCCTCTCCCTCAACCCCTTACTCAATCTCTCATTTTACACCATTCATTTCGCCGCCTCTCCACGTCCACTTTCCTCAGGTGAATGACGTCATCGTTAACGTGCATGCTGCCATTCTTCTTTCTGCCTTTGACCCAATTTGCCACAGGCTCCCTTTTTAATGCACGAAATGTCATCTAGTTAATGCCCAGATTTCCTCATACTGTACTAGTAATATCCTATACTCGTAATATCCTTACTGAGGAAATAGGAATAGCGCTAATCGAAAATCATTTCCAGCGTTTACCCTGGCATTTAATAAGTCTACTATAGCGAGCTGACGGGCGATTTTCAGCCTAAGACTTAAATAAAATCATTCCCATGACCAAAGATTTATTCATTTTTTCTAGGTACATGCATTACTTTTATCGGAATAATTCATTTCAATTAACCATTCAGTAACATTGGACCTATTAAATCTTTACATTACGTTAAATAATCGATTTTTATTAATAATTGATACTCACAAAACACATCTTAATATGCTGAAACGGGGTACATCGGAAGTGCATATGGTGAGAATTACTTTAATTTTAAGCTAAATTTTCAGTGTATTTATGAAAATGAAAAGAATTGTTCAAAACCAATATTTAAAATACTTATAGGTTAGTATGGGTAGGAAAAAATGTTTCCTTGGCAGGAAATTCCGAGCCCTTAGTATAATTACTTGAATTGGAATGTGACATCTTCATGGGATTAAAATTGAGAGATTTAACCTAATTCTAAACCTAACCTAAATCAATTGATACTTAAAGTTCAAAGTTATTTTAAATCATTCTAAATAAGGTCAATAAGTATATTATGTAATTAGGTTTTAGGATATCTCTTTCTATTTTGGATGTAGGACAACTCAGGATTCCATGTGAATGCATCTTTACTAAGTCCTCTCACATGACAGTTTAAGTTCTCATCTTTTACTTTATATGAATTAATTCAATATTATACTCCGATAAAGTAAGAGATAAAAACCTAAAAGGAATATATTAGTCTAATTATTTACAAATTAATTAACGAAAACGGACTCTTAACACTGACAAACTCCCGACTAAACTAGTCCATTCCCTCAAGCTACGACAAAACAAAAATAATTTGATTCTGAGAGAGTAAGGAGACGAAAATAATAAAAGTATGAAAAAATACGGTCTAAGTGAGTAATTTATCATTCTAGCAGCATTTCAACCGTAATTAATAAAGCGATAAGGACATTAGATGAAGAAGAGTTAGACTGAGAGCGGGGTTTACGAAAAAAGGGAGCAGATGGCTAAACCACTGGATAGGAAAATAAATAGTTAATCGAAGAAGAGCCACAAAACATAGAGCACCATTGCTAGGAAATAAATAAATAACTTAATCGCAGCGTTTAATCATCTGAAATAAAATGTGTTCATAGAGAAAGATAAGGAAGTGTTTTGAAAATAGAAAAAGACAAATTCACGAATTTAATGCCATAAAGTAGAGAAAGAGAAGCACTCAGTTAAAACTATGTACAGTTAATATTTCCGTCCAAATATCCATTCGAGAATCCATGCTTATGCTTTCATACGCACTTTTCAATCCAAGATTTAATTCATTATCAATGAACGAAATGTACAAATCAATTTATAAACATATCCATAGTACAACACTGTTATAGTCTATCACTGATCCTGCTGCACATCAATTCACATATATAATCATTTCAACTGTTCTAATAGCGCCTGCGCATTTAACATCAAAGACTTCCGGAAATACGTGGTGTCCCCATTGAGTTCCGATGTCAATGAATGAGGTGTTGAGAAGTAGCAGACTCTTGGAGGGTTCAATAAGATGTAGAACTATTGGTAATGTATGGAAACGGGTGGAAAATTATTGGTATTTCAGAGCACGTGAGAGGCGGCAGACGAGATGCAGGCGCCGAGGGACGTAGAATAGAATAGCCTAGAAGACAGAGAGATATTGGTTGATGATGTTCGTCAATAAGAGAGGGTTATTTAAGTAGTAACTTAATACTTGTGAGTAACAGCAGAAGGTATTTCTAAAAGTTTTAACTAAATTTCCTGCTAGTGCGTGTGTGAGATCAATTGTTGTTTAGACGCCAAGTTAAGAACTGATTTTAAGTTTCTCTTCTGCGTTATCAGCGGGCTACCTCTGTAAAAGCAGGACGTGGGAACGTCCCGGGACCAAAGCGTTCATTCCCTCAACTTGTCTCCCCCGACGCTTGGAGGGAGAGATCAAGAGGGGGCGGGGGGCGCCAAGGATGATTAAAAGGACCCATAAGCACATGCAGGCATTCATGAGTGCCGTCTATGTGCGTGGTGGGGGGATGGAGGCTTCGGCACCCCTCCACCCCAAAGAGACCCTCTCCCTTCTCTCCCCTCTATATTTCTCTCTTTCCCATACAGGAATTCCTCGACGTGCCATCCCTCATTCGAAGAAAAAAAGAAGGCCTTTCGGGGAAAAGTAGAGCCCTCCTGAAAGAGAAATTCCTCCAAGGGGTTGGAATGGAGTCCCGGGCCAATAGTACGAGACCTACGACACTAGAATGGGCGGGGGAGACTGCTAGTGAGCGTGCGTGCGTGTGTACGACAGTGCGTAAAAAGGCGGCAACATAAACAGGTTTGTGTTGAGAAGGGACGCCCCACCTCTCTCACTCTCCCTCTCTCTCTCTTCTTCCTCCATCCCCGTCCTCCTCCCATTCCTTCCTCCCTTCCGTTCCTCGGGAGACTGGTGAGCCCGTTGCCCTACAGAAGATTTCGTCCTCCCAAAAGAGAATTATTAGGTGCGTTCCCCTGCGTGATGGATATCACGTATGGATGAACGGTCTGGTGCATACTGGGCTTGAGTGTGCGAAAAACTCGTTGGAGAGACTGGACTTGGGACTGGTGCAAAAATATCGACGCATGGAGTAAGGGCGCCGGGGTCAGTCGAAGGGACGTATGTTGGTTGGTCACCTCCAAGGGGTCAAGGTATTAATTAGACCATAAATTTGGTCAGCATTCTATTTTAGTATAAAACATAATGCATTCCCTAAAGTTTCCCCGTGACTCCAAGGATGATCTCCACAAATGTAAATGCCATAATAATAATAATAAATCTCAAATATAAATATAAAATTTTCAGAAACTTTATTGAGATAATGCAATTTAAAATGACTATACTGATGGATAATGAGTGAAAATAACAATTACAAAGGTAGATATGCTTCATCCATAAATATTATTCCTAAGGAAGATGATACGGACGATGTTTTTGTTAAAGCAGAATATCATAAACGAAGAGGATTTAATTTATAAAGACACTTAGCTTTCCTAGACTAATAAAATGCATTTCAACGCGTTAACAGAAACAAACCATTGTCAATAATCGAATAAAGAGAATAACCCAGACATCTATTAAACACGACATGGAGTTAAATAGAAACCATTTGCATAAAGCAAGTAGTCCAACAAGGATTTACTATGATATCAACACTAGTTAAACTCTCTAAATAAGTAAATTACCAGTGATAGCATGCAAAATACATATAAACTGAAAATGAAAAAGAAGAGTATACGGAAAACATGCAGGATTGCGATGTGCTGAGTTAGATTGGACAGAAACAAACCATCGAATTCAGTCCAGTTTTATAGATAGCCGTCAGAGAGACCTCAGTTTAAACTAATGTCAGAAGGAAGGTTACGGTGCATGTATAGAATGCTCTCCACCAGACGCAAATTGAGATCGGCACGTCACCGAAAAACTAAATCGTTCCCCTCTACAAAATATTTTCAAGGTTATCCTTTGAAATGATGCAGCGAATATTACATTTCCATCACAACACGACAGACAAAAACTACTTGGTGGCTCAAAATTTACATCTTAGACGATACCTCGAAATGTAGCGCAGCCTCTAATGAATACTCGGAAATGGTTTCGCTGAACGTCCGCTGAATGATTCACCACAAATTGAAGATGTCTCATTCCAGGAAGGGAAGCAGTTGGGTATTTCCCTTCGTCTTGGCTTCTCTTACGGGAAAACATCAGATTTTGGTTTGGTGGTGGTGGACGCAATGACGGTTGCAGTTGGACCTCACATTATAAGTGCAGCCCAATTGCAAAGTAATATATGCCGTGATAAAAATTGCAATGAAAAACGCATAACTGCAAATCTAATAGAGAAGCTGTACGTACGAGAACTTTCAAGTGCCTAGATCGGATGCCTAGGATGAGAAAATGTTTCCCCCATTCCTATTATTCGAATTTGGGTAACAAAAGAGGATGGCGGCACCTCTAGAGCTACTGTCCAGCATTATCCTCAGATTTTTTCAATTGATAAATTCGTAGGCGACGGACGAGCTTATTAATAAAACAAAAAAAAGCTCTTGTGTATGTGATGCATTTTCTATTGCTTATTGGCTATTTTAAAGGGTTTATTAATAATGCGGAAAATAAATATTTAGGTTTTTAACCATGAATAGACCCACAGTTTACGAGTAGATGACGTCTACGCGAGTGCAACTAAAGTTTTCATACCTTTTCCTGGTAAAGATAAATTCCAGTGAATTGGATTTGCCTCTAATCATAAACTACAAATAGATTTTACCCTACTACTAGAAAACAATCAGTTTTCTCTTACCCTCAAGTCTTCCTTCTCTGACTTCGGCGATAATTTTCGAAAATATGATCAGCATTTTATAAAACTTAGAATCAATCGAAAACAAGGTAACGTATATGTCAGTATAACATAACAGGGTAACATAAATTGTTAAATAAGAACATATTCACGCCTATAACAATTAGACAAACACTATACAATTAGACAAAAATTACCATTAAACAAAAAGATTATATAACGGAAAAAAGGACCAATTTTTCTGTATGTCATCTCGTCGAGAGGATGAAAACAAGGTTTCTCTTTTTCCTAGAACAAAATGAATTATGAGAATATAGTTTCGGTCGAGTGAAACTTTAAATTAATCTAAAACGCTTCCTAATCTCTGGTTAAGTTTTAATCTCAAAAGTTTAGTTGTGAGAGAATGAACTTAGCGTTTCGACAATAAATATGAAATTTTTAGCCCTTTGGTCGAAAATCGTAACGCATTGTGGATTCAAAAGGATATTTCAAAGTCCGTATCCTTTTATTCATATGGGTCATAAAATATAACTCATTATTTCAGGTAATCCACACGACATGGCAGGTGAATGAGTGCATGCGACACTACGTCAATACGTACCGCAATCGACATGCTGTGCGAAGCTAAATAATACAAAAATTAATCACATCACCCTCCTACTATGAACCCTGAAACTTTCACGACTGATATTAATATCCATAAAGAGGAAATTTTATCCTCGGTGGAGAGTATTTTCGCTATAATTTCGTTCAAGAAACTGTAATAGTAACTTTAACGGAGTCACCCGCTATGTGTGCATTATAATTTCGTTCCGCTATCGAGTACGGTTCTTTTTCTTTCGCTCGATTTGGAGACTGACTCCTTGAAACCCAACTGTTTTGACTATACTACTACGATTCCCACCTCAAAGTATAGAAGCAGTGCGTCGACAAAATAAATCAAGTCGTTAAATTTTAAAGAAGGCGATAAGGAAAATGGCCAATCAATCGTAAATCTAACGCAAAGTTCTTTCCGATGTCGAACCACGTGGATCACCGAATGATAATATTTTCGCGCGTCCATCCCAGACTTCTTGATAAGGTAAAAAAAAACCCGAAGATATTTACCTGAATCAATTGAAAAGCTGAGGTCAACAAATGCCTCTTAGTGGTGAATCGAAAACAAAATCCTTCGCCGTGAAGAGACCAAAGCCGCATTCAAAGATAAAACTATATCATACTTGCCAAGGAAAGAAACAATAATGGGTCATGTAGAAATTAAAGCGTTGAAATAATTTGACTAGCCCACCGGACATTGAACTAGTTTAGAACGCTTCCAGCGTTTTTTGTGTCATAATCACCAAGGCGAGAGAAGGAAAATGGAGCAGCTGGGCAAGAGCTTGTCTCGGCGAAAATTCAAATGAGACCTCATCTTACCCAATCCCATCCACGCAATGAGGTCTATTTCGGAGAATATTAATGCAGAGTTCATCACAAAATGAGGCAACTGCCCGCTCATAGCTGCATAGCACGATCCTTAACGAATTTCATTGAAACTCTTCCGGATAAGGCAATTCAATGCACTCATTCCATTCAGGCCAAGAGGGAGACCTGGAGCGGAGATTCGCGTAATGTTCCGACCAGGGAATTCGATCGAAAACGTAACACCATGCAGCCCTGGGAACAATTATGCCTTCTATTCAACCAATTTGGACAGTGGGCGATATCAAAATTAAATCCATGTAGTCCGGTGGTGATGATGATGATTCAAATGATGTAAACAATTAATCTTTGGAAAGTTTCCACCAAGATTTATGAAATACTGTGAAACGAAGTTCCAGGGTACTGCGTACCCTTGAAGAAGAGGCAGGCGAAAGAGGGCGTAAGCTACGATTAGGACCACAATGTAACATCTTAGCGCTAAAGACATGCTATCATTCAGATACGTTTTGGAGGTCTACAAGAATATGTAATAACTATTACATACCAGGAACTTTCTAAAACCTACATAATAATAATAGCAAATAAATTTGGTGACAAAAACACCAGTAAGGATTGCTTCAGTTTTTAATTTACTGTTGAAATCCTCTAAAGAAACGAACGCGGGTAGTTTAACATCACCCTCTCCCACCGCACACCCTATTGGTGACTTGAGTGCACACTGTGTGCACAGAGCTCAATATCTATTTTTTTATGAAAAGTAGCCTTTTAGGATACGATCTCTTTGAAGCCCTATGAACGCACTTGTACTTCCACGAATCTATACGTGGACTATCCCTTAATAAAGAGTGATAAAAATCGATTTTGTTAAGCTGCGCCTTGACCGAAATTTGCGAGTAAAATGGGAGGACAACCGGTGGTCGACGCGGACTTATGAACTCCACCAAAACGGAGTCGATGAGAATGCAGATTTTGATTAAAATATGATCATGAGTGGAAATTGGGAGCCCGCCGACAATATCCATGGCAATTTTGCAATCGAAATGAAGACTGTGGTGAGATATGACATCGGCGAAGAGTTTTAACGTAGGGCGCGCGCTTCTCCCCCACCTACCGCTCGCAGGAGTGAAGGAGGGGATGCAGGAGCGGAGCCGAGAGATGTCTGAAAATATGTGTGAGGGAGATGGGGCGAAGTCACTCGCCGCCCGCCCCAACGACACCCGCGATCCCATCACGCACTTAGCTTCGTAACTAATTTGTTCACCGCTTCACATCATATGCACAGGTACACGTAAAGGGTACACGTATAGGTAAAAAGAATTGGATTTAAGGAACGCTTAGGTTGAAAATGGTTCACGCTTCGTTCTACGAAACCACATAAATCACGCAGTCTTAATTTTTTTCCGGAGCAAAATGGAAGAAAATCTGAGCGAACAGGTTCACAGCGTAGACCCGAAAACTATAATATCATAAGAGCTTCAGTTCTGAAAGACGACGACCGATGGCCTTAGCAGCCGTTCACGATCGCGGCGACCTGAAAATAATGCGCGAAATAAAACGACACCTGCTCCGAGAAAAACTAAACAAAGGAAAATTAAGTCACCTTGAGGGGGGAAGCGTTTTCCTTAGGCCCCCGATCAAGTGGAGCACTAAATGCATGCGTTGCATACGATCTACGAATGAGGAAGTCGGAATTAGAACGGGGCGCGAGGCGCCGTTCTTTTTTTTTAAAGCACGTGGGTCCCGTTTGTTTTATAGGGAGAATGCTCATGCACACACTAGGATGCATTCACGAGAGGAACAACAAATCCTTCCTTCCTAGGACTACCGCTGCCCCGCCCTGCTCCCTTCCGGTCCCTTTCCTCTATCCGCATCCCTCCCCCCTTTCCTCGACACCCCTTTCATCTTCACTTTCGTCCCTTTTCTCCCGGCCTGCCGGTGGCGGAGGCCGGTGAGGCCCAGTGGTGGAGACACTAACCTTTCCCAATGCTCCCCGCTCGGGCGGGCCGCGTACACCGGCGGCAGCGGTCTCTTCCCCGGGGCCACGAGGAACACACGTAAACTCCTCCCTTAGCACTCTCTCTCTCTCCCACGCTGCTGTTGCTGCTTCCCAGCGAGGTGTGGCGACGGCGTGGACGCAAACGAAGTCGAAGCAAGTAAGGGTGAAGGCACCCCCTGTCTCTTTTTGACACTACCACTCGAATTCGGCCACGGACACGAGGGCGCGAAATGTGGCGCACGGGCCGCACTCACCCTCCCTCACTCTCTCGGGTCTCTTTCGGTGTAGAAGACGAGAGAGGGAGAGAGTGGATACGGAGTGAGAAAAATCCTAACTCTTTAATTGGTAACTCTATTCCTAGAGTTGATAAAAATATTTATCGATCCGTCGACGGTCCTCGGGACTGTAGCAGTAGTGATTGCAATATTGCACAGAATGATACAACCCTTCAAGCCGAACGAGAGAAAGGTCCTAGCACTCTTTCTAAAGTACGGAAACGGTCCGATTTGAAAGAAAAATAATATCCGTAGGGTTTACAAACAAGCGGCGTATATTGATTGAAAACACGTAATTAAGGCACGCGATCCGCATCGGATGGCGTTAGTCCGTCTCCGGGGTTTTAACGATTCTTTTTCACGATCTCGGATGTAAACCTTTTTTTAAGTGTCAGGAAAACAGACCGTGTATAAAGTCACTCCCCTTTTGCCTCTCTTCCTCTCTCACTTGCTTAAAAACAGGGGAGACCGGCAACAATCTAGGGGGAATAAATGGGACGGGGGTGGGTTTGGCAGAAAGAAAAAAAATGGGTTCCCCCCGCAGAGCACACGGCGCAACCTTCCTAGATTGCAGCTGAAGCCCAACTGCGGTTTGTGCGATGGTGTTTGCCGGTGAGATAGTGACGGGGAAGAGACTCAAGGAGTGAGGGAGGGAGGGAGGGAGAGAAGGAGGGGAGGGGTTTTGGGGGAGGGAGATCCGAGAGAAGGGGAGAGGAGGCACATTGACGAAGGCGCATAGGAGCAAGTGACGTCACGGGGCCGCAAAAGTACAAATGCTCGCAAAAGACACCGAAAAGGAAGTGAGCAAGCGAGGATGTCGCATCCCACCTTCCCACGAGCGAGGGTCGGAAGAAGAAAGGAAAGTGAAGCCGAGGAGGAGAGGCCGCAAGGGTCGGTGAAGGAGGGAGACGAAGGGCCGCATAAGAGGAGTGGAAAAAGGACCACGGGCCCCCACGTTTTGCTGCGGGGAGGGTGGGAGTGAAAAGAGCGGGAAACGGCAGCCAATGGGAGGAAGTTTCGAAGCGGAGGCCTTGCGCTCGCATTCGCCGGCTTGCCTCGCGGCCTCCTTCTCAATGGGCTCTCCTCTCTCCTGCCCTTGCAACTGCGGGTCCGTGAGATTGAAGGGAAAAAGTAAGCGTAGATGAGTGTTCAGAGGATGCAATTCAGGACGAAATTTATGTTTTTATATACTCTTGCTATCGCATAATAATTTGGATACAAAAAAGATTTATCACACAGGCAAATAGACATATTTCGTATTGAAAATATATATTATATTTAGAAAGACGAATCGCTAGAATTGGAAGAAACATTTTAGATCGGTAAACTGAAGGTCTCAGATAAAGCAGTGGATAAAGACGGAGCAGTGTCACCGTGGGCTGGTTGTAAGAAAAACCTTCACAATACTATATTCATCAGGCGAGTTAACTACTAGGAACGGTAGTAGGATAATGACTACGGTAGATAAGCGAAAATTGAAATTAATCGAATATTCACAAGATAAATCTTTGATTTGAGATACTGAACTGTTTTCAGTTTTTTGGCATTATAGTATAGAACCCCAGGGACAAAATTATACGAAGCTATGGATGATGCAGATTCCTACGGATCTACGACAGCAGGTTACCCGCGTTACAAAAATAAACAAAGTTATAAGATTGTGGAAACCCAAGGAGAATTTCAAAAGTCGTATTTTGATGCCATTAAATCAAAACTTGCTGTACGTCAGCACATACTATATTTTATAATATTTTTCCAGTTTTTTCAGTACCATAGATCAGAATTTTCATTATTTAATTTGAAATAATTGCAAACGTGGCATAATGGGCACAACAAAAATGTCTAAGTTGGAAATCATTAGAATAGATCGCATTTGACACAAATAACACATCCCATTCAATTGGTGTCCTTTACTTACAATAAGTCAGAGATGTGGATTTTGGAGGGAATAACAAAATAAGTTAAAAAGTAATCAAAGAATAATAGTTGAGCGCTGCAAGAGCAATCTTAAGAGTTGACTGCCGAAGATGGCATTGCAACAAATTGCGAAAAAGGAATTGAAATATTTATTTTATATTAATGTCAAACGCTTTTATTGATGGGTTTCCTAAAAGTTGAGATCAGAAAATGGAACTCATAACTGTATGTTGAGTAATATATGCGTGATCTTTCATCTCCTTGAGCCAAATCCGTTCATAATGTTCAACCGCTCATGTAATATGACCTCGAATTTGCCAACTTGATTCCGTTATTATTTGCCAAGAAGCTATTTGAGCGCCGAAGAATCAATAATGCCATGGCTATCAATGTGCATATGACTATCAATACCTCCATGCGCTGGTGCACGAAAGTAAACTTCCATTAATACCGTACACACATTACAAGATAATGGATTTTTCCGTAGCCTTCCTGCCCCACACCTCACCCCCATGCCATGTAATTCTGGATCAGTCTAAGACGTGGTCAACACTTAAACGCTGATGAGCCTTCAATGAAGAAGACAGATATGAATATCTTAGTATCTTAGGTGTTTGGGGATTCCTCAACTCATTTTAAATGTGTTAGCTTGGAAAATGAGAGGTGAAAGGTGATATATTTGGTTTAACCTCAAATGAATAAAATTAAATTGGAAACACTTCGCTGAAGCATCTATGAAGTTTTTCGTCAACCTGGGTGTTTGATTAATTTTTAAACAATAAAAAATTAAAAAACGAGAATTTCAAATAACATTCTAATTGACTAATTTTAAATTAAAACCTCAAGGACTTGGAACACCGTCATTACTTTCATATCCGCTACAACAATTTGATAGGAAAACTCACAAAAAACATATTAAATTGTTAAAAAATTTTATCCTTCGGAGTTACGTCTGTGAAAATAAAAACTAAACAAAATGCGCATCCAGTAAAAACACTTCCGGGATCCGGGACGAGATAACGTGAAGGCATATTAAGAAATTCCCGCAGATTTGGAAATTGTCATTTCTCGAGAGTTTTCAGTCCTGTGTTTCCGAACGACTTAGGTGCCACTGACCCGATCAAACCTCTTATTATGTGGCACACGTAGACCACCGTCTGGATCTTGACTGATAACTTCCTAACTTGCATATGAGACCTCCTGTGAGATTTTGGAATGATCACCATTTCAAATTTTCATTCTTAGAAACTGTTTCCATCCATAGCAAATAGTTTCCCTTTGTATTTTTTTCTCTGAAAGGAAGATTATTCTCTTTTTTTTCATTCTGAATTTCGACAGAATTTGGAGGCTAGAGCTTAGGGTTGAAAAACGAGTTCTCATTACGTTATTTTCACATATTTGGAATAGCCAAAACTACGAAAAGGTATCAGGCGTTACACGTTAAAGACAAAAATATAGTACAACTCCGCGAAGTAAATCACAACTGTGTGCTTGTCTGATTGAGTAATATTATTCCCAGAAGTTTCTAAAAACACGGTGCCGATGGCTGAAGTTATGACCTCGAGGTTTGACTGAGCTTTAGTAGCACCTGATGGCTTGTACACTAACTTGTAACTTGTATCCAAGTACGTGGGCCTCACATCATTTCCTTCCGAGTAAGCACTGTTAAGAAATGGTCTGCTACCATGTTTTGAAAGGAGGTTTACTAACTCCTCCCACACTAACTCACACTTGAATATTTCTTTTGCCTCCGCCAGTTTCATATGTTCACATATGCCCTTCTGTTCCAGACAATTCTTTGTCTTAAGTCCCTTCAACAACATTCACCACTTATGTTATCGGTCTACTTATACCTCTCAAATCTCTAACGTCGCGGGGTATCCCGTAAATGCAAATAATCCTAGCCTAACCAAATTTCTCTTCCTTACAATAATATGGAGGGCGTACACATATTAACAGCCATATTTCTGCCTTACGCACTTATTCATTTTGTTTTATACCTCACGTACTAGTAAACATATTTCTGCCAGAATTCACACACTTTAAGTCTTTTTATTTATCTAACATTTGCGAATATTCTGCAAAGATTGGTGAAATCATCCACTTGATTTATTTAGACGTTTACCCTTACTGAGGAGTAATTCGTTTGATTCACCGTACTAAGCACATACATTCGTATGTTACCTCACTGAAGCTATCCTGGGGTCTCTTTAGATCCCCAACGCTCCCGATCAGTAATATTGAATCGTCGCAGAAGAAATAGGAGCATTTATTTATATATCCAATCCTTATACTCGTATCTATACCCTTGCTGATATCCCTCCAAATTTTATCCACAAAAACATTCAACAACCATGGTGAGATTACGTACTCTTGTTTCACATCACGTTTATTTTAAAATATGCCCTCGGCTTCACACATAATTCAAGAATGGAGCAATTATCATACGTCGTGAGCTTTCTGCTGTATCTTATAAACAATGGATCTCTAGATATTCGAACTACCGCTGAAACGTGACAATTTCAAAAAAGTTACCATTGAGACGTACCAATGTCAACAAAATCATCGAGTGAGGTGGAGAAGCAATTTCAAATAATTCGTAAAGGGAAAGAGAAGTTCGGTTCCAATGAAAGACGGAAGATAAGAAAGAGGAGATAAGAGAAAATACCTTAGACGGAAGAAAAATTAGTCTCAGGGAAAGAATATGCACAGTGGAGAATAAGGAGCACATTGGAAGGATGAAGAAGGGAAATAGAAAAGAATGTGACCCGAACTATAGGAAAGGAAGGTAGAAGAGTAACGGGTGGGAATATAATATGAGAAACAAGCTGGTAGCGAGGTTGATTGGGGTTGGGTAATCTAATACGGGGGAGATGATTTGCCTAGTGGCGGAAACATGACTGTGAAGTGCGGATTTGGTTACGCGAACTTGGCAAACAGATAAATCAGTTAATCGAAAATTTACAATCGTCCGCAAGAAGGGCTTGATGAAATTGCCTCTAAAATTAACTTAGCCTCACCATTTGAGAGATTCAACCAATGGTTCATCTACTCCTCCACACCCAAAAGAACATCGAGCTTACTTTCCAAACTATTTGGTAATCCATTTTCTAGCAATTCCCTTTGCTAATTTTAGTAAATGTGTACCTATGGTTCGGCATTTCAACGTGGATCTGGCTATCAAAATCGCTTTTGTTTATTTTGCAATTGAAATCGAATGTTTTTCGTTTTATTTTTGCGTTTAACATTTATCTACAAGTAATGACTATTTCGGCAAATGGGAGTATATAGTATGCTTGAACAATGATCTCACATACTCTTCGTTAGCGTATCAAAAATAATTTCTTGTTTGTGTATCATAATGCTATTCATATTTTTATCAATTATCATGTATGTTTACTCTGAGGTTTGGCGCATTTTTTATGACTTCATTATGAGAACTATGCCATCATTTGATATTCGTCTCGTAAAGAAATATTTAGCGTTTCCGAATAATTTATTCGTTTACTTTAGTTACCAACGTCCGCAGACAAACTCTATCCGAGAGCACAAGCATATACATTTCAACTTGCTTTTTCATGACCCAGTTAATAAATTACAAACCAAAATTTTTCTACTTTCGGAAAAACTTCAAAAGTTTATAAGAGAAAAGTTGAATTGGACCCGAGATGGAAGGAAAAATTGAACTGTACATTTTGCCTAACCACACCTTTTTTATCCTCTATTTAAATGTGAATGTGCGTCTCCCATCAAAATTTCACGTATAAGTCACTACACCGTATCACTCCAATTAGAATTTTACTGGTCCGGCGGCACTTGCCGATATGTTCTCTTCCCCTAGGTGTTACCTGCAAATTTCTCCAAATTCTTCTAGGACACAAAAGACCGTAGAATGTCTCATTCGGCCTCACAATAGCAGTTTTTCCCGTTATTATTCTAGAATTTACGACAGTATTCCGTGCTCCTAATGGTGCAGGCAACGGGCTCTGTCACAGTTTCATTTACGGAGGCTTAAGGGCGGATCAAAATAGTCGTAAAGAATGTCATCGTTATTAATCACCAAACCTTGTCATTTTTATTCGAGAATCATTAAAGCAGTGAGCTCTAAGCATTCCGATTACCATGTTAGCGTTGCATTGAAACCCCCGGATAGAGCGACATAAAAAAATGAAGCCTTTGCCGCGGACTGAACCAGAAAATTTTTGATTTTTGAGCAAATGTTCGAACAATATCCTTCCGAACTCTTACGTAATCACAGTACACGAGGGTTCATTTCGTATTGTCGTTAAATCTTGTTATAAGCGTAAAACAAGACGTAAGTGAAAAATTCTCGAATGCATATCTTGGATATCTACTTCACACCTTTTAAATTTACCGTTTTCTGTGAAGTATTGATTTTTGTTGACAGATTGGAATAGTTCCTTGGTCAGTGTATCAAACTCCTACGCCAAGGATCATGGTAAATTCTTGAGGGAAGCGGTTTTTTCGGTAATATGTTTATTCTATTAAAGCAGTCGAAATGTATATCAGTGTACGTTGAATAAGTCTCATTTTCCCCGCACTACCACCTCTCCCAAAACCATGCCTGATGATTCAGAAAGAGGGTCTCTTTCAGAACCAACCCCTCCTTAGTCCCTTTCCTCTCATTTGCCCCGTTTACACGCTCAGGTATCGAAAATAACTGTTGTTGAAACTACCTGAAAAAATCTTGTGAGCTTTACGTTTCCTACCACTTCAAACCGTGTATCGATAAATAATATATTATTATTATTTTGTTTTAACCGAATCTATGAAATCCCTTCCAATTTCATTTCGTGATTGGCAGAAGATGCACTTTTAACATATGGTAGGGAGATACATCTTATAATAGAGTGAGAAAAGAGCAAATTCATGAATTAAATTGAGAAAAAATACGTAAAACAAGTTTTTATTTGTTCATTTTATGCAATACGAATGTTGATAGATATATTCACCACAAATTAAGATATTGCATGCTGCTTTTCAGTGTAGAGCCGAAAATGAATGGTTTAAAGGTATTTGATGTGTGTGAAACGACAGCGTTGGTTTCTGGTATTTTCAGAGTCGTAATTCCATCGCCCAACTGTTTAAAGCGTTGATGAAATAGTTCCATACTTTCTTCGGTGTGCTATTTTTTAATAAGGCTTTTCCTACCGATTCATATTTTCCCTACTTCTGACAGAGACATCAATCAATTCTAATTATTCAAATGTAGACGTGAATCAAAAATACCAAGTGATACAACTCACAAATATGCAATATTTTTAATCCTTGGCGTCCCTACAAATAATATGCGGGAGCTTATCTTCCTTCTGTATCGCTCAAAAAATGCTCATGTTATCAATGTACAGAATAATATCGGTACAGAAATTATATACATTTCAGTTCAAAGTTTAGTATCGGAATATCGAGAAACTAAATTTTGAAAATATTAAATTAACTTTTAGCCTGGCTTGTTTCTTGTATCATCATGTCAAACACAATTTTTTTCCGGTATTTAAAATATGATATAGCGAGAAAGGACACCACGGAAGCATGTTTTTCGATTCTCTATTTACACTATCTCAATTCCTTTCCTTGGCACTGCTTGAATATCAACTTTACCATTAATTAGTCTTTTCTTTTATTTATTTCTTAGTAAACAAATTAAAGTATCCAGCTTTGCTTGCCCAACAGCAACAGGTGTTAAATTTCCAAAAGCACTTTTTTTATGGTCTATTTTGCACACAATTACGGATGAATTAGTCTTACTTAACTTGTAACTGAAAGATGTGTCATTTTCTGAATCTTCCTTTGAACTGCAGATTTTAGAAATATATTCATATTGGAGTATAAATTAAAGTTTCATCAGAAATATTTACTGTGATAGGCTAGGATACTACCTTGAACAAAAAGTTCCCGGAATAACCACCGTGTGGCGTTCCCATCGTTCCGATTTGAGTTATGTTTTTTTTGTTAAATTGGTACATCTGTTGTTGATATTCCCTTTAAATCTTAGTGTCATAACTTGACATTTGCAAAAGTTACGTAGCCAAGAGTACATCTATCTCTGTGTGTGTTGGCGATTTTTTACAATTGCAGAAATGGATTTAAATTTGCAACAACGAACTTGTATTAAATTTTGCGTAAAAAACGGATTTAGTGGCGCATGGACGTTGGAAATGTTGGAAAAGTGTTTCGGCAACGATTCTCTAAAAAAAACGGTCGTTTACCAGTGGCACGAGCGGTTCAGAAGTGGTCGTGAGTCAATCGAAGATGATGAACGCAGTGGCAGACCATCGACATCGAAAGTCGGTGAAAAAATTGATAAAGTAAAAGAAATGTTGGTCAATAACCGCAAATTAACCATCAGAGAAATAGCGGAGGACTTGAACATTGCCTATGGATCCGCCCAAGACATTGTGGTTAATGATTTGGGTTTCCGTCGTGTAGCAGCAAAGTTGGTGCCAAAAGACCTCAATTTCATGCAAAAAAGAGACCGTGTTGACGTCGCAAAAGACAATGATTTGCGAGGCTGAATCCGATCCCACATTCATCAAAAGGATCATTACTGGAGACGAGACGTGGGTTTATGAGTACGACACGCAATCCAGACATCAGGCCAGTGAATGGCGTTCACCAAATGAGCCGAGACCAAAAAAACCACGTCGTTTTCAGTCAAAAAAGAAGGCAATGCTGACGGTTTTCATGGATTACAACGGTGTAGTGCATCATGAATTTTTGCCAGAAGGCCAGACAGTAAACAAAGAGTATTATTTGGGCGTTATGAGACGTTTGCGTGAAGCAATTCGCCGAAAGAGACCAGAAATCGTCGCACAGTGCGTCGAGACCGTCGCACAGTGCTATCATTATTCGTAATTTTTTGACGAAAAATGCAACAAATACCATCCAACAGCCACCGAATTCACCTGATTTGGCTCCCTGTGACTTCTTTCTGTTCAATCGAGTTAAAAAACCATTACGGGGAACGCGTTTTAGCAGCCGAGAGGAAGTAATGGAAAAATCGCAGGAAGCACTGATGGACATACCGAAAACCGAATATAAAAAATGTTTCGAGGATTGGATCAAGCGCTGGCATAAGTGTGTTGCAGTCGATGGGGATTACTTTGAAGGGGACAATATAGATTTAGATGAATAAACTTGTATTTTTAATTTTCTGAATAAATTCCGGGAACTTTTTGATCAAGGTAGTACGTGTATATTGAACGGGGGTTTTCTTCCAAGTGAACGAACCGCAGTATTTTATTTGCTGATTTCCAATAAAATCAGCAGTATAGGACAAGCTAAAATAAGAAGTGATAATTTTGAAAATGGCCGTCTAGATTTCCCTGTATTTAACTTCAAACTCCATGCATACATAATTTCTGCCAGACAATAATTCACACGCATAACAGTTTTTTCAACTTCTACAGATATATTATCAATGCAGCTATACATGATTGATTATCGTAAATAAAAACGGGCACGCAGCACAATGAGTTGTCGCAATTATAAATCGCTCTGTTTAAGATTCTACGCACCAGAATATCATGATTTTTTTCTAGTTATCCGATGAGTTAGGCAAAGCTTTATTTATATATGATAATGGTAACATCAATTTCCGAAAATAAATGTTTATATTTCATGATATTTATTTTATCTTGTTGATAATGCTTTTTTTATTTTTGCAGGCTTTCCCTTCTGTAACTCTTTAATAGACGTTAACATACTCGTATTATGTAAAATACGACAAATATTCATTTTTTTATTTGCTGAGTGGTGATATAAATTTTTCGATCACCTTATAAATAAATAAATATCAATTTTATATACATATATACACATGTATATGATGTGGAAGTACTCACGAGAGCAATTTTACATTTGGACGGCACAATAGAACAGAGAACAAAATAGATAACACGTAAAAGAACACATTGAAGATTGCTTAAGCTTTCGGCCTACTCCGAGTCCTTCTTCAGGTCAGCCTGCATATATATATATATATATATATATATATATATATATATATATATATATATATATATATACATATAGTATTTATATACATATATATATACATACTATATATATATATACATATATATAACACAACTTAGGTGTCCTTTTACGTTGTAATCATTTATGCAGAATTAATTTAATTCCAACATCTGTGACCAAATTTGAATAAAAATTTACGAAAGCTTCTTGATTTGTTTCAAGTGAATTATGGTTTCAAATTTCGATGATTCTAACCGTGTTCTGCCGTTAAAGTTTCAAACCCATAAAATTGCGTAATAGATTGCGGAGTCGCGAATTTTACACTCCGCCTTGATTTATTGAAATCGCATTTTTTCCATAATCAATAATTGACCTCTACTACTTAAAGGGGTTAAGACTTCGCCAATGTGATAAACATGGCACGTCATAGAAGTTTTTAATGACAAATCGTAGACTTTATCAAATGAAACTTCGAATAACAGTCTATTTAATATGCAGCCTGTTATTTGGCTGCATAATCTACGACTTGCACGTGATTGAAGCCTGAATGAATCTTTATTTTCCTCCTCACGAGAATCAAATTAAAGTTTGAATTGTACTACGATTCAGTACTTATGAGGAATTACATCCACCTTCCCATCCGTAGAAAAAATGAAAGTCGAAGAGTGTTCGTTTTAACTTTTTCCACAACTTATAATTTTCGACCTCAAAGTCGGTCGTTACTAATTTAATTTTTACTACCAATATTTTTCATACTCTTTCCGAGATTCCTTAAGAATACTGGAAAACAAATTTAATTGGAACCTCGTAAAAAATTACACTGAAATAATGTCAAAATTCAAGATATTTGGGTCATTAAATTCGAAAATTAAAAATTATGCTTGAGACGCATTAATTCACGGTCGGCGCTGGAAAAGAACGACTTTGCTTCTCCTTTTATCACGCGATCACTGCACTTTGAAAAAAATTATCTCTACCACAACATTGGCACCCCCACGTCCCCGCAAATCAACCCTGACCAATCTGCCAACGTATTCATCGACTTGATGACACCGATGACGACTTCTCCGGGGGAAAAGTGGAATTTTCTCCGGAGTCTGATGTAAAAATTACTACCGCGGGTGACCCAAATGGAAAATGAGAAAAAATAGTTCACCACACGCACACACATTGAAAACCATCGGTTATGGGTTAACAACATTTCCAGTCCATCTCTTCTTTCGAGGGCGTCGTCGGAGATAAAAATTCTCGTGAACAAATAGAAAGACAGAGGGAAGAGATGCGCACGCACAGAGTACACGTGACGCTTTTATCGAACGAATTGCCTCGAGCGGAAGACCTCCGAGTGACGGAAGATGGACTAGTATTCCAAGCCAATGACTGGCTCATATCTCGCCTCGCTCCCTCTCGTTAGCTGCTCTCTCCATCTCGCCAAAGTGAGACCCGTTATGGGAATCTAACGCGATCCAATGTAAATATTCCCCTCGGCACTTTCCTTTCTCATGTCCGTATGCCCCTCCGAAGCTCCAGTTTTAATGAGACTATTAAAACCCTCAGTGTTGGGGTGGGAATGGGGCAGGTGTCATATTGTACAATTTTATGTGAGAGTTCAAATGCAGACATTTTTTCCGTAAATCGCCATCATGAAAGAAAACTCTTCTGATGGTTTGATTTTTTGCTGGACGAGTTTTAGAGAGAGTTGACGATGGGTACGATTCATCAGGTGGGGACCCACATTCACAAATCTATATTTTCATACACATAATTTCCTATATACGAGTATTTCATATACATATACTCGCACATAATCACCAGCCATCGTCATTGGCGGAGATTGTTAGAGTACCAACCATTTATTTATGCATAAATATGTAATTATATATGTTTAATAATATATGTTTGAGTACAGACATCGAGGTCAGTCAGATATCAACGCACGTAGACTCTCATGCATGTCTACATTATACAAGGCTGGGGGTGCTCGAGTAAAGCTTCAAATTTTGATTTTTCAATTTTAAAATATTGTGATGTTTATTTTGGATTATGATTTTCTATCGTTCGAGGGAAGATCGTGTTGTCTATGTATGATATCTTAATTTAGTCTTTCAGTCCCATTGTTATTAGTAACACCAACTATGAATGAAGGAAACAAAACATTAACACTTTGTATTTGTATTGAAATGCACAAAAAAAATAAAACTTGGCTGCTCAAAGTTATAGCTGTTTTTATTCAACTTAATACGTTCACTCACGTCCATGTGATCTACTTTTGAAAATAAATGCGACTGAAAAAGTTACCTCGATACTTACAGGGTATTGTATGTGATATTTAATTTTCATTTAATCATCCACTAATACCTACTTTTCTGATACGTCAATGTTCTTGTGTGGCGAGAAAAAGATTTATGTCATAATATAAGTTGATGGTGCAATATGATACTTATATACACCCGCAGAAGTATCAATAATGATGCCATATTTATTCTCCCTTGTATTCATACAGGATTGAAGCATTTAGCAAAGTAATATCATTAAGTCAAGGTAAAAGAAAATTGGAGCCAACTCTACCTCTAATGTTCAATTGAATACGGCTATTTCGCCAATAAATGCCATGAAAAGGAAAATGATAGACTGGTAGTTAAATGGGAGGGACTAGTCCTTTGAAAAAAGCTTGACACAGAATATAGTTGTATCACTTGAAACATTTTGTGATATCTTTTTTGTTTATGTGGCACCTGCTGTCAAACCATAACTGACTAGCTTAGCAGGACCAGAAGGACTATGTTTAATTTGCACTTCTCTAAATATATAATAATATGACACATTTTGAAGATTGCCTGCCAAATATACCCTGCAATTTAAATGTTATATTACGCATAATAAATTAATTTGTCCTATTTCTTGCCAAAAAAATCATAATTTGATTAATTAGAAACGCAAAGCATAGAAAACATACAAAATCAATCATTTAATTTTACAATATGGTTGCATTCGAACCAATTATGGTGATCTAAATATTCATATTCACTTCAAAATTTGGAGAAAGTTGGAAATTCGTTGAGTTTAACGGTAAGTTTAACTCTCGGATAACCCATTGGGTAAAATTAGATTATACGTAAAGGATCATCATACACTTAATTTTATTTATGCCTATTATATATGGCTATGATCTAAGTATTCAAATGCGTAAGCTTCCATTGGAAATCACCCCTAAATATTAATTCAGCAATTGCTCCCTACGACGACCAGAAGAGGCTGTGGCCCATTTGCTTAAAAGGCCCATCGAGTTAATTAGTTTAACATTTATAAGTTTTTGTAAAATGTATGTAATTTCTTATGCTCCAACAGGAGTTCAAAATATTTAACGGGCATTGAAGTAAGGAAAATTATACTAAACTAATTCTCAACCATCATACTTCACGGAGCTACATAGCGGTTAGCTAATAGGTGAGTACGTCGAGTTCCTATCGCGGGATTATCAGTTACTTTTCACTATCTCAGATAAATCCCAGAAAATAGGATTATGTAATTTGTAGTTATGGTTTCCATCGATTAAACAAACTCGTGAAAGCCCAAAAGCATTCTACCAAATGTAGGAATCACCCCCGAGTATCACTACATGGCAAACGACTTTCATAGCATACCTATCAAAAGTATAGAAATAAGTTTCCAAGTAATTTAGTCACTTTTTATATTGCTATAGGTAATTATCGAGATCATTACTTCCTATGAAATCGTCTCGTTGAAAATAAACAAATATTGATACAATAATACTATAAACTACTCATACTACACAACACTTTTGTAGATATTCGATAATACAAATTCTTTTTTTTTCCAGGTTATAATAATGACAATTTTTTTAAGAACAATCATAAAGATTCCCAGAAAATGGTCAATTTATACTTTAATAATAATTTTAACAAATTTAAAACCAATGCAGAACTAAAAAGGGCAATTGGAAAATCTTCGTCCAATGGTGAAAATTATATAAAGTTAGTTGAAATATAAATAGGCTTATTTACAATACCTACGGATCATTTAATTAAAGTTAAAATTTAAAAAATAAAAAGTTCATAATATTAATTAAAATGTTTAAATATTCTAAATATTTTCATCCTTGAAATATTTTCGCCCCGAAATCTTGATCGATTTGAATAGTAAATCCCATCTGTTTTGCACTGCGGGTTAAAGAAGTAAATTTATAAATCAGATTCATTGAGTAACGTCTAAGGACAACAATATTTACAGCTCAACAAAAGACCACGATTAGCTTTTAACCCTTTTTTATGATACTAATAAAAAGAGGACGTCCTCTGTGGAGGCCATGTCCATTAGACGGTCGTCAGTGGATTATTTTACGCGTCACTTTTCAACGAAGTCAGCGGCGTTGGATGAAATTAGGAACGAAGGACAGTTGGTCTCAACCCGTTAAAAATCATTTACGCTTGAGAGTACATAAATGATAGCCGTTGAACGCATGCCTACCACATTTAAAACTCTATTGAATCTCCTTGGACTCGAAGTCGCTGTCAAATTTTTCTTTTAAAGCTGAAATATACGGAACTGAATTCCGCTCAGTAATCAGCATCTCGCAACCTGGAGAGGCCGTAGTAATTCCACCGCGTTGAAATTATCAAAAAATAGAAATAATCTGACTATTTTTCGTCGACTTCTTTTTGTCTAATATGGATATTTTTCCATTCCTTTTCATTTCTTGAATAATTCCATTACTAGATTCTAATTTGATGTAATATGCATAATTATGCATAGATACATAAATATCTTAATATCTATAAGCTATGAGAATGTTTTTATATCATTTTCGTAGTACCAGCTTCTGCGGCAGGCTTTAAAGGCGCATCAAGTAATGCTTTGAAGTTGTATTACCTCTTCGGGTAGACATACACAATAATGGTGGGACTATTTTATGGGAAATAATTCGACTTAAATGCTGTCAAAGAGAGGAGAACGAAGGTGTGAAGATGTTTGTAAGGGAAATAAATTAGCGTACACCCACATATAGAAAATCAAACTAATTAACAAAATCCTGCGAAGATTGTAATTTCAAATTGCATTCGGAAGAAATTATTGTAAAATTCCTATTTCAGAAATGTCATGGTATATTTCAATCGTAATCCATAATTTCTCATTGTATTTAGATTTCCAAAAATAACCATTCTTCCGTCGCGAAGTATTTTTCAGGAACCGGAATGGGGAGTAATTGCCATTGAAGAACGAACTCCAATAGACTTGACTCTAATTTCTATCTTTATTCGTGATATGTTTTACTACCATCTGATATTAAAGCTTTAATATGTGTATTCATGAGAAAATTCCATTTTAAATGCTAATGGAAATAAATGCCGTGGAAAACACCTAGAAACCTTTTTTAGTAAAACTTTGCGAAGTATGTTGAATATTTTCTCTTTTAGGTGGTCAAACGGATTTTTTTGTTTAAAACTACGAATGACTCAAAGTTTTCTATTTCGTCTGTGAGTTTGAAAGGACTTAAATACGCATTAAAGTTAGTCAGTCTTTCTTACACAAGCCAAATTCAAATCAAACTGATTTGGATACGCAGAAGTGGCCATTCTGCATCGTTAATTCCGGTCAGCCTTTGATGAATTTCACTACCAGCATTAATACAACTTTCTACTCAAAGTTGTCCGAGCCTGCATATTTTCTCGTGGGAGATGTGCTGTGTCAATACCGTTGACCGTGGCAGCTTAATATTATTCATCAACTTTCAGCATAATTTGGGTGAACACGCCTTTTGATACACAAAATTTGTGTTGAATCTCAGCTCTCCGTGGTATTTCGCTGCTTTGAATTTGCTCTAGTTTCATGTTTTTCTCCGCATTAGGCTGTGAATAGTCGGCAAATATTTCTCCTTTTCTCTCCTTCTGGCTTAGAATAGATTGTCAACCAGAGATTACCGAATGGTGATAGATAACCCAAGGTTTATGTTCTTAGAGTGCTTGAAAGTTAAACGTTAAGGTTATGAAGACTGCCAGTTCATGGAAGTTCAAGGTCTTGAATGTCGTAGTGAGTTAAATACTTCAAATATTTTGGATTAAAGGGCGTAGAAATTGTATACTGGGAAGGTACGTGCATTTTAGTACACGAAATTAAGTGTATCATTCCAAGTTTTATTAATTTTTTCTCCTGAGAGGAAGTAATTGATAACGTTTTATCCTAATCATAGATCATATCAATATTGAATAAGCACAATGTTATCCCGTGTTCCTTCAGTCCACTTATCACTCATTCAGTGCCGGCAAGGCTCAACGCTTCAGTAAATACAGACGCATCATTCATCTTCATCAGGAAGAATACTTCTCCTGAGACTATTGTGAAAAAAACAGCCGATACATTTGTTCGGACGTAATACAGGTTTCACATTTTTACGACCATATTTCAAGCTCAGAAAATGTGTGTCTATTAATTTTTAAGCTTAAGGAAAATAAATGTGCATGTTTCCTCCATTCGATGTTTTCGACAATTTGGTTTGAAATTCCATTAATTTATTTCTGGATTTATATGGTTATCGAGTAAAAGCAAGCAAAGAAAATGAAATTATCGATGTGAATACATCGCCGAGAGATCGAATCAACTTGTCACGGGACAGTTCAAAAGCTGTGTTCTACATGGCGTAAAACTTGCAAAACGTGCAAAATCGAGTTGCGTGGCCAACACAAATTGATCTTTGCCATTTAAAAAAGCAGCACATACTTGCCAAAAATTACGTAATAAAGGCTTTGGTACAGTTTGTTATAGTTCTTGCAGGATTAATGATTGGAGGGTGCATTCAACCTTTTTTAATTCTTTCCTATGACAACTTTCAAGGCTCCCGGCGTGCAGTTAAACAAATCGCTATTGGAACTGCGTTATTTGATTGAGATATGATGACATTGAATATTAAGTTGAATATCACAAAGCTGTGGAGGTGTCGACACAGCAACTTAAATGGAAGTCGTCCTTATCGCGTTGCTTTAAATGCGAATTGCATCCACACAACCAGTCGCAAAGCAATACCTTGACGGCTCAACAGCACATTACAATAATGAGTATATATCGCACATTAGAATCGATGCATCACAATATTAAATAGCCCTAAAAGTTAATACGACGCGATATTGACAAGTTGTAAAGAGATGACTCTTCCCTATTTCTTCAATGCATAGGCGTCATGGGGAGAATTAGAAATGCCAATAAAAGCAGTCCACTTTCGACTTTCGGAGGAGTATGGATGGGATAAGGCAAGCGAATAATCTTCTCCCAGGCAAAATCTTGAAAACTTGCTGCTTTAATGGGATCATCGTCGGCACCGCTTCGCCTGCGATTCCGCTGCCTCGAGGCCCTCTCGCGGCAAATCGCCGCATACCTCGATCCGCCCCGTGAACCAAACTCCCCATTCCCAATGTTGTCTCTTCTTTCGCTTCTCCCAACCAACCAACACCCTCCACTCCTTTCCCCTCTTCCTCCATCCGCATGGCCTACACGGTCGACCCGCATCGATCTTGGCGCCGTGACGCCGCACAAGGTCACTCGGCGTCCTTTGCCCGCAACGTCCCTGGGAGCGCCCTCCTCCCCCTTCCTCCCCCCGGAAGGGTCACTGATCTGACCCCATTTTCCAGGCTCGGAACGGGAAGGGAGGAGTGAGACGCATGAGCATTCCTAAAAATGAATGGCAGGATAAATCCGAGGACTTATGAAAATAACGTATCTGACCATAAAATATCGTATGATGGCTAAATGGCGTATTTGTATCTCCTCCTCCATGAATTATCCATTTTACACACTTCGACTCCCGCGGTTATTAAGCTACCAAGTCATAGATATTTGGAATTACCTGATACCATTCCCTTTCCAATTTAAACCATCGAGGGATATCGATTATCATTTCATGAATCGTCATTGTGGGGAATGATTGGCTGTAAGGTTTACTCGATACCTTAGTATTTTCAAATACCTTAGGGTAGAGTTTATGGATTGGAGAAAATGTAATAAATCATACAATAGCTATCACACCATGAATAATCAACCAAAGAATGACTGCCCGTACTCAAATCAATTGTAAATGGATTTTGGAAGTTTGTAGAGGGGTAAATTAATCAGATTCCATTCTTAGATATGAGGCTCGAGTTTCATTGAAGAGTGTGAGCATAAATGGAGCATGAGATATCGTTCCTAGATGAAACATAAGCACAACATCAGTCAATGTTCTATTGCCACCATACGTCAAAGCTGCATTTCACTTAATGGGGAAATGTGACGGAAAGAATGGTCGAATATTTTACGCATTGCCAGATTTAACACTAACTCGGACAGTGCCATCAATGTACCATCTTAGGTTAAAACCAGCTTTGAATTTATGGTATAATGCTCTCATCTCTTCTTTTTTCTAACATTCTGTCATTCACTACTTGTCCCAGCATACCATTACCTTTCAAAATCTCCACAATTAATGTTTTATCACCCTTTTTACCCTTTGCCTAAAGAAACAACTATGCATTTACATTTTCTTTTCCATCAAACTTACCTTATCTTTCCTTCTCTCAATCAACATCCTAAAAGCTCCCCCCTTTTGAAGCTCTATTTTTTATTAATATTTACTGCGCAAAATTTCCCAAAGTTCATTAATTATTTGCAAGGATACATACTATCAAGGAACAACTAAAACAAAAAGAGCAATTGGTATCGCGGAAGCGCGAAAGAGATCCAAAGAATATGGTACGCCATTTGTAGATGCCATTATGTTTGTAATTCTTGAAAGAAGAGAGCGGACACAATTCCCGCAAAAGATGAAAAATGAGCGCCGTTAGCTACGCAACGGTGACTTCTAGTTTTATTCCCAGCTCCGTGAAAATACGAGCATTCTTTTTTTATTATTCATCTCCGCGCCAGCTCCTCACAATCCAGGGTCTCTGGTGGCGTTGAGAGCCTTGTAGATTAAGCTGTAATCCTCAACCACCGACGGAGAGGACAAGTCTTAATCAATTAAAACCCGCGATTGGCGGGGAAAGTTGAGACTCTGGGAGTATGACGGAGAGCGCAGTGATGAAAAAAATACGCCAACTTTGGCCGTATAGTTTTCCTACCGGAAAATAAATTACCTCACCACGCAGGGGGTATTGATTGAAAGCCATCGTTATCATTACTCAAAGAGGATCGTCGGCCACCGATCGACATCACTCCTTTTTTTTCAACCCCCGCGCCCTTCATCCGTCGATTAGATTGTCTTCGTATCCTATGGCATACCCTTTCATTATACACTGTATTGAGGACAGGGATGGAGTATATGAGTGGAAAAGGTGTCTCATTACCCTTTATGTTCAACAGACACACAAAGCGACACACCCTAATACCATCAACTAACGATAAAGACTCGAACAACTCATTAATATTTTAACTAAATTCATCACTGCTAATAATTCGCTTTCGAGACCCAGGATCCTTGAATCTAGCCAAAATGGAGTTGATAGTTAGAGTAGACTATTACATGAGAGGCATTTTGATGTAGATGGAACTAAAATTCAAGCTTAGGAAAGTGCACTTTGTATCACATTACCGATAGCGCCATAAGCCACTGATTTACTGTTCCACAATGATCATAGCTCAAGTCAAAGGAAGCGCTTATAATACGAACAAAAAGAATTTATAAGGCTTATTCATCAGCATCTAGCAACATGTTATGCAATTCGATGAACGTAGCCTTAGCTTTTACGATGCTTTTGCTCTCCATACAACTCTGATGCCCGGCGAATCCTTTTGATAACGAAAATACTGTATTGGATTTTCATGATTAAAACACCATTTTTACAGTTTCCATATGCATAATAAATGCAAAGCTTTAGCATATTTCCTCATCCCATGACCAAGTCCGAAGTCATATACGATTTTACGTCTACGTCTACGTTAGTATACGTCATACTCGTACAAGGTAGCGCAGTTCGTTGTACTACTACCTGAATGATATTTTTATTCATCACGTTTGCATTAACTCTTTAGTAAATAACTCACTTTTCAGAAATAATTCATGTTTGGTTATGGTCAATTAACCTCGAAGAGGCATCGTTAGCAACGGACATTCATTCAGAAGGAATCCCATTTGTATTGAATACACTTTCAGCGAATCAACAAGTTCAGAATACTTAGCGCTATTTTCAACTTTAACACTAACTCCTATCGGTCGGCTCATTAAGTATAAAGCGGCACAAAGCGATTTAGAAACAGAGCACGGATTCATTTTCCATTTTCCACACGGATGGTGGATGACAAGACCATCAATGATTAACCACTCGCTTTATTTCTGTCCTTCATTCATTTACGGGAGGAAGGAGGATACAATAATTTTTCTTGCTAATATTAAAAAATAAGGCACTCCTTGACTCAAAGCACGGATGATTGAATATGCTCCCTAGGGGTAATTGTTGTGTTTATCGTGGCGAGATGGTACCACCCCTTTCGTGAATGGGTGGGAAAAAGATTGGAAATGGGGAGTAAGGAACACAATGGGGTAGTAAAAATATTGATGAATAAAATGATAAGTGCAAAGAAGTTGATTTTAGATTTCTACAGTTTCCCAATTTTTAGAAATTTCTTAATTTTCTTAGTTCGTAATATTAATTCTACTGACTTTTTTAAACAACTTTTAATGCCTGCATTTGCGTAATTTCTTGCATAATTGTGGCGATCAAAACTGTAGAGACCAGTGCAGGAGGGAATGTCAAAAAATTCGATCTGAATCATTTGCTGCTGTTGTATTAATACGGGTGATATTTCAAAACCTTGTTAGTTGATCTTATAGGTTTTTTGGAAATGAATTTTATGAAAAAAATCATGATCCTAGTTCAAGGTTTAACGAGTTACAACTAATACTGATTAAATTTAGTGTAAGATAAAGATCGTCCAAACCACGTAGGAAAACATAATGGGCTTCTCAAAATCAATCGTTAGCAATTAAAGGGATTTTCAAACGCAAAATTAAATACCAACATGTTTAAGAATACCATGAAAGCTAATCAAAAATTCATCAGGCATCATATGTCCCTTTAAATGACGAATAATTGTTGCTAAAAATAAATTAAGTAATAGTCGTACAAAAAGATCGCGCCAAACCCTAATAGTGCATCACATGAAATGCTCTGGAGGAATCATTAATACAAAGGAATTCGAACACCAAAGGCGATCCTATTTACATGCATCAAGCTGTGAAGGATTCCCTAAGTACGGTGATTCAAGAATTTTCGTTGACAATCTCGGAAGTTTATACTAATAAAATAAATATGGACATGAACTCATAAGAAATGTCATGCATATTCTTATTTAAGTGACTTATATAATTAATACGAGTGACAGAAAAATGTTTTCATTCAAACTGAAAAGTTAATCATCATTCTTGAATTCAAGGCAAAGATAGGTTTGGTCGGTCCCTAATAACTAATTTACTACGTATCACGTACTTTTGCGTATTAAATTTTTACTGTTTCCACTCTTCTTAACCTTTACCTGCATTATTGCTTTCTATAAAACCTATTCTCTTCCTTTCTCTAGGCCACTTGCCTAACATCCTACTCTGTATCGCGGCCCTCAACATCCTACTGCAAGTACCTTTCAATATTTCCTCCGCTCACTTTCTCTGCCTTTTTTTCGGTATTCTCCAATAGCTTCCTCTCTTCGTTCATTCTAATTAAAACTTTACCGTTTGTTATCCTCTCTGTCTGACTTATTTTCTCCATTCTTTGCCGCAACCATGTATCAAAAGCCTCCAATTTAGGATCTTCAACGTTTGTCCAAGTCCAGGATTTAGACTCATAAATCTCAGCTCCGTATTATAGTCTTAATCCGAATGTTATTTCATTAAATATTAATCATGAAAAGTCACACAAAGATAAGAAGATACCACATCAAGGATATTAAAGACTTAGGAAAAATAGCACATCACATTTTGCACAACAAATATTATTCTATGACCGTCATGATATGATTAAATATTGCGATTTTGCGCGCGGATAAAAACGGAAAGAAGTAAATTTTGTCGAAATCAAGCTCTCTCACCTCTGACCTGTCACATCCCCGTTTCCCTCGATAATTCCTGCATTTCAACCTTTCTCAAACCCTGACCCCTCATTGGAATCTAACTCCTGTCCTTTCATATCCCAAACTCTTCTTATTGAAACAGAGTCCTCATCCCTTACCCTCTCACGTATTGCTCTTCCCTCCTCACCTCTTCCTGTCTCCAACGCCACATATTCGTCTTACTTCCACCGCTTCTCTTCCCTCTCCTACACCCACTGTGTTCCTTCGCTTATTAATACCACCTTCCGCCCTCACTCTCCTGTTCCAACACAGTCCCTCAGTCCCAATCCTTCCGACACCCCTAACCCCCTGAATTTCTCTTCTCCGGGTCCCACAGGTATTGAATCTCGCTATTAAACAACCCTACCACTCACCCATTCCTCCATCTACTCCAAGGTCTGAAGATCGGGGTCCACCTCTGTTCTCACCGCTCGTACTTGGCCGTTCACGATCTCGTTCTAACTATGAAAATCTATTGAATATAGAATTGCCACGCAAAAAATGAATCGTGGCAACACTAATTAAACAAAAAAATAAATTGACACACTTTCCTCTTTCGAAGACAAGGAGTACCATTGGCAGGGAAATATTTTCAATGAATGGAGCACTACAAATAAATGTATATCACACGCAGCAGTTAATGCAGAAGATCCTACCTCACTGCATATTTCACTCTGAACGATCGTAAGCTAGTGACTGGGGAGAGGACAAAAACGAATTCCGAAGAACGAGCAATAGTAGTAGTAAGATGTGATGCCATCTACACGTTCTCATTTTGGTAATATGGATTCGCATTCCGTGATCCCGCGGTCAAAATAATTATCCAAATTGAATGGAGTCCGATCTGTTGATCGCCTTCGGAAAAATGTTCGATTTTAGTCATTCACCCGAGTGTCTAATGTTCAGCGGTCTAATACGAAAAACCTTCAGATAAATTTCTCGTGTTAGGCAAAAAAGGCATCTTTTAAGGGAATACGACATTATATCTATTATCCGAGTGTTAAAGTAAAAAGTAATAAGGTTTCTATCAAATAACGATAAAAATCGAAATCTGAAAATATTTTCCAACGGATTCTAAAACCAAAATATTCGAGCATGATACGGTCTTTTACAACCGGCGGAGTCAAATATTTCAGTATAGTAAATACTTTCACGTGTCAAGCAAGGTTTTACGTCTCGACATCCTTCCTAGAGGGGGGAGGGGTAATAAATTACCACTACCTTAAACTCATTAGTTCCCAAAAAGTATTACCAATCTTAATATCTCAAATGCGTCTGCATTAATTTATGATTCAATTTATTTTCCTGTTTCTTTTATATATAAATATGACTAAAGAGGCAATTATGGAAACAAATAACATTGTGTGCGAAAAGTCACCACCGTAGATGAAAGCGGAATTTGAAATGGATTGAAAACAATTAAGAGACGATCATGAGTCATTAGTAAACCCGGTTTCGAAAGTAATCGATTATCTATAATAGAAAAAGTACTGAAATGCTTTGCTAAAATTGGATGTACTACACGAAAATATCACCTGTCGGTAATATGACACTGGGCTAGTCTACAAATATGAATACGCAGTATCGGCGATGACGACTCATGGTCATGATATTAAGTTAATTAATATTTGTATTTATTTTTCAATTAACTGTTGAAACTAAATCATCACCTAGTATACAGAGCAAATTGACAGCACTGGGTTCGAACAGAATATAATACGTCTAGCGTATATACTGATCAAAATAACCGAGGGAATGTTAGCTTTACTAATAACTACATATAATATCGGGATTTCAAAGTGCCACTAACAGTAGTTTGAATCTTCCTTGGATGAATAATGGAATTGGTGTCTAGATATACCACCTCTCTTTGTCGCAGCAGAGATTTCCATTTCTGATAAGGTGTTATCTGGTCAACGACCTTCTTTCCCTGTAAACACACAAGCAATAGGCTCAAAGTCTATAATTATAGACTTGTGTGACGCGATGTCAAAATTTTTTTTGTTTTCTTAGTGATATGCGTTACTTTTCGAACATATAAATGTCACTAGGATAGTGATACGTACAATTACTATTGTTTAACCTCTTTTAGAAAAAGGATTTATATTTACCGTGCCTACCAAAAGAAAGAAAACAAACAGCTGTTCCTGTACGCGTATACATTTGGATGTGTTCTGGTTGCCTTCTGTCCTCTCCAATCATAGCATTAGTACTAAAAGGTAATAAATAAGTTTAAATGAAAACGTTTCAAGGTTTCATTTTTAAATAAAGGTTAAATCAATTAGGCATAGTTAAGATAGGAAAGTTTAAGGAAGACTAGTGAGAATTAATTCATAAGGATTGTTCCCTCGTGTAATCTGCTATCTTATGGGCACGGAATGACTTACAAGTATTCCATGATGATATTCCGGTAATGAGCTTTGCGAGTACTCCTATCAGGGAATTTATCGAGATGCATGTCTCATGCAAATGGGAGTCATTTCCTGCCAAATTTCATGATTCTTGACCTTGGACTCAGAAATTATCTCAGTTTCATAAATAGAAGTGCGCTACAACAGACTGCATTTCACTCTACGAATTCCTTTTTCCTACGACCATCACTGAGGCTTTGCTTCGAAGAAAAAATGAGGTCATCGTGGTCGTTGACGTGGACGTAGTAGTTTTTGGAGTCGAAATTGCACAGGCTCAAGTAGGAAGCATAGAGAACGATGACCTGAAAAGATTATCTTGAAATATATTTTCAAGACGACCTTGCTATTCTATAGATGACGTCCTCTGCAACATGTATACTCATTATATACTCACTCACTACACGCAGATAATTTATTGCAAATGCGCTTCCTGGAAGTGCAAGTATTATGAACATGAAATGGCCATATTTTTAATAACCTTCATGAAGAATCACCCTTAGTTTTTCTCCACGCATATTCTGTGTGCAATTATCATTGATCTCATATTTATTAGGTAATCTACCGTTTAAGGTAGGTTTTTGGATGGACACAAGCATCAAATAAACATTTTGTGACTCCCCACCTAGAAAACTAATCTATATCAGGTCCCTCTTCATCTCTGTGTACTTATTTCCTCCCTTCATCCCGTCCAACATCCCTATCCTGTTCCTACCCTTACCTCGCTTGCCCAACATTCTCCCCTCTATTACCCTCTTCAACATTCCACTACCGCTCAATACGCCTTTCATCCATTTTTCCTGCCTCCATACGATTTCTCTCAACAAACCCCTCTCCTCAGCCACCATCTCTAGTACTTCCTCATTTGTTTTCCTTTCGGTCCATTTCACCTTCTCCATTCTTCTCCACACCCACATTTCAAAAGCCTCCAATCTACGTCTATCCTCCTGCTTCAGTGACCACGTTTCCGCGCCGCGCCGTAGCTACGCTCCATATCAGAGTTTTTACGAGTCTTGTCTTAACATCCCTACTCAACGTCCCCGTCATCAACTCCCTCCTCCTTGAGAAAGCCTCCTTGCCTAGCGCAATTCTTCTCCTTACGTCCCTACCACTTTGACCGTATTGGTCCAAAACACTTCCGAGATATGTAAACTGCTCTACCTGCTCTATTTTTTCCCCGCCTATTTTAATATTTAGCTTAGCCTTTATCTTTCTGGAAAATCGCATAACCTTTGTTTTATTAATATTGATTCTCATCCATTAATATTGATCTCATATAAGAGCCTTCAAATTTTCTCATGTTTTCATTAATGTTTCTTCAACCTGGGAAAGTGTGGTTACTCTGTGCTACAGAGATACAGTGCCGATAATTAAATTAAAAATTTAGTATTAAAACTTAAATTTTATAATCGAAAATTCTTATAATAAAGGTCTAATTCAATTGATAAAGTTGGTGTCACCCATATTAGGGAATTTGCTGTGAGTTGTTGGGAATGGCGACTATTAGCCTGATTACCACTGAATATTATCTCAAGAAAATGGATGTGGACGTGATAGTCTAGGAGGTAGAGCGTTGTACTACTGACCGGAGGGCCAGAGTTTGATGCCCGGGAACACTTCCACCTTCACCCTAAATGTGTGAGTTTTCGGTTGCCAGAACTTCCTGGGAACCTATAGGGGGCACAGGGAAAGGCACTGGGCCCCTACCCTGATGTGTGAATTTCACACGCCGTTGGGTTTCGTATTGGGTGAGCTCTACCCTCATCTATCATATCGACCTCCAGGAACTGTGTTTATGGTATACGTATGGAACAGGTACTCTAAGGCAAACGAGGAAGGGGTAGGAATGAGATAGGCATCTTGGACGAATTAAATGGAGACAGAATGTGGAATTGAAGAGGGGCTTATCGCAGTGTCAGATGTCGGGTGGTGTTTTGTATGGAGAAACAAGATATATCTCTGTACCGTTCTATAGCTTGTCCAAAGTCAGCAACCAGGCTTAACCGGTAGAATATCAGTTATAAAAATTTAACCCTTATTTTAGTGTCAATGTTACTAAGTAAGCTCTACGCCGTTAAGATAGCATATTCATTTTTGAGCAATGAACTAAAGGAATAAAAACTTTTGCAATGAAAACGTGAAATACGTTTAGAGGAACTTTCACGGAAATCTTGGGGAAGTGTATGAATTTTTACAGAGTGACAGGTGGGGTTTCAAAAAATAATAATTTTTCTGAGAGGAATGATTGACTGGATATCGAAGAAAGCCAATCTGGTCAATTCCTGGGCCTGAGAAATCGAGCAAAGGGCAAGTGGTCGCTGCGCTCTGTGACGCCAAGGGTCCCAGAAGTATGAGGGGCCCTCATGGGAATAGTGTGGTCAAGGAGTGGGCTTGGGCGAAGGGTTTGGAAGCCTAAGTGGTGTTTGAAAGGGGGAGAGGTGGGAGGGCACCCGGAAGGGAGTGGGCAAACGGAGAAAGGGAGAGGGTTGTCCACATGGAGCGAAGGAGGGGTGAGATGGGGATGAGTGAGCGAAATTGGGCGAAGGGCAGGGGAAGGTATAAGGATTGGTGGGGAGTAGAGAGGGGAGTGGCGGGGACCGCTATGTTTCGGAGGGTGTCCACCGTGTGTGTGAGGGAGGGGCGAGGGGGAAATGTGATGGGTGGTGCAATGGTATCCAGGATGTGGATGGGCGAGGGAAATTGAGAGGGTGGTGGTGCTTTCTTGGTGGGAGTCTTAAATATATGCGTGGGTGAGAGTGGAGAGTTCGAGAGGTTAACGTGATCCCATCATCAATAATAAAGATTCCAAGAATGGATAATTATATTAAGAACATATGACAGTTGGTGATATGGAGTGCCTAGGATTTGTTTATTTAATTTTCCATCGATTATGTTTTCAGTCAGTCATTTTGTGCCAGTTAAGGCTAATGACTATTATTTAAAATCATTATATGAAGAAATGTTTGGGATCTACATTCTACGATTGACATGAAACTCTCAAGTAGAATAGAAAAATATCAAGCATTAGAATATTGACCGATATTCTTAATAAAGACCTTATAATATTATTCCTTAATAAGGAATTCCCAGTCTCCAATGTGTGCAGATCATTCCAATGTGCCACGTTGTGATTAGAGTGACGGAAGACAAAGATCCTATAAAAATTAGAAGGAAAAGTAAAAATCTTATTTGTTTTTGTGGAATTGTTCCGGTACCCATATTAAAAAAAACTTCCCGTGAATAAAAACTCGATATATAATCCTTGAAAATTTCCAGGCCATACCATGAAGTGGAAAGAGGTTCTTTGGGAACAAGGAACCTAAGAAATGTGGAGCTTATTCAGTTGCGAACGCCGCAGTAGACGTCACATCCGGAAATAGGACGGGGCGAAACCGTTGTTTGCGCTGTCCGGATCTATCCCGATCGGTGAAGTAAACATCCTTAATTTTTCCACTGAACTTGCTTTTCGCTTCACTCTACAGAGAGTTGGTTATCCGATCACACAAGTCCTTCTGTTTGAGGAAACGCAGGAACTCCTAGACCCCGAAAAATATTTTATGTGGGTTTTCACTTCTCATGAGTTTGAAAGTGGATTCGAGTCATGAAATATAATGAAAATAGATATGGTAGCTCAAATAAAATAAACGTTTTTGTAACTAGAATCATCAAGAACTGGGAATCTTCTTTCTTTTCTGTTTCAGCCGTTAAGGATTTTGCATGCATAATGTAATTTAAGTAAGTTGTCAGTACTTCATATAAGGTCTATTAATTTCCACTGACACCCATATTTTCATTTTACATCATCGATTGCCTGTTAAGTTTGAGCACCAATCATCCTCATTCATTTCTTAGAGAGAAATAAAAAAGGAAAAAATTACAAAAAACTTGTGTAAGATTCCATTTTTCTTGGCATTACAAACCACATTATTAAAACTCAGTTAGGGCAGAAATATGAGGGCTACACTTATTATTTATTTTGAGTGATGATTTCTAGAGAAAGAAAAACCACGTTTCGAATTGGTTTGACACAGCTCTGCACTCCATTCTTCTATTGCTAAAATCATTATCATTGCGTACAGATGAATGAACACAACACAAGAAAAATGAGTAACTTGCTATTAGGTTTGATATATTCTTGCAGATAGGTTTTCGATTTTAATAAAAGTATCACTACTAGGTTTAATTTTATTTCACATCCTTGTTTTCTCAGTCCGTTTTAGAAGGTAAATAAGGTCGTAATATTATCCGCAAATTAATTAAAATTGGCAATATAATAATTTATAATAATATTATATTAATATTATAATTTATTTTGTGGAAAATTTCCAATTTTAATTAATTATGATATTCCACCATATCACGCCTGAAACGTCTCTTTTTACTTTCCATAAAGTTTTATGAATTTCGGATGCATTAATTTAAATGAATGAGACTGAAACCCAATAAATCTCTCGTACATTTACTCGTATTCCCCCACAATAATGGTATATACATGGATAGAAACAGTGAAAAAATACATTGTATTCTTCATTTAATGGGCATGAACTTCCACAAAGTTGATCCAAAAACCATAGAATTGTAATAAGAGAAAATGTTGTCCCTAAAAATTGGCATGGAAGAAGGTGGAGGTGGAGGAGGGAAAATTATTCAGATAAAAGTTAAGTTGTGTTTGAACAAAAAATATGTATATACAGCCTTCTGAGGGAGTCAAATAGCGATATGAGGGAATTGAGAAGCGAGTCTTAAAAAAATAGAATGGAAAGGACACTAATAATGATGATAGTGGTCTATATAGGTAATTAGTCGACAGGTGTGGTCTGTCGAGTCAGTAGGGGTGGGAGGGTGATTTGATGATTAGTAGAGTTTTTATGGATGGAGGCTAGAGAATAACAATTTTAACTTGCTAACTCACGGCCAAGTGTGGCTAGGTTTACTTACATTCGAAGGGTGTAGTACTATGCGTTTCTATTTAGTTTTTATCCATATTGTTACCACGAGGTTGGAATGCTGATGGGAAATCGGCCCCTTCACCGGTGGTCGGCGCAGTGCGGGAACCCACGGCGCAAAATTCATTTGTGTTATCAAATTGATTAACGTAATAACTGCACTGGAATATTATTATTTCCACTTGGTGACAACAATTTCAATCCAAGATATTAAAAATAACTTTTAGCTTTTCAAGCCCAGATAATTTTATTCACGTTCGAAATAATTATGGACGATGATATTTTGTCATTTTTTTCAGATGCCAGTACACTGATTAAGGTTGATATAATCACACGATTCCTAAATATTCTTCCGATTTCATAACCTAGCCGTTTCTTTGATATTTGAAGAAGTCCCATTCATGAATGAACAATGATTCTAATTCCTGTTCATTCCAATAGCATTCAGGTCATAAAAACCAAGTGAGTCCTGATGGCGACTCTCTCTTCATCGTTGGATTCTCAATTCCCTTCCCCATCTAGCCATTCGTTTACCGTGTGTCGATCCGTGCAATAACTCCCTTCATCCTCTCGCTTCGGGGATCGGCCGGCTTCGTCGTTTAAGGGGATGTTCGCAGTGGTCGTGTGCCATAGGGTAGGCATTACTTCGGAGTGGGACGGGAGAGGGTTTGTTCAAAATGACACATGTACGGAGGTAAAGAAAGGAGGCTCTCCTCTCTCCTCGGGCTCAGTCAACGCGACAGTTTCTTCCATCTCCAACCTCCTCTCGCCCGAGGCCCCATCCCCCATTTCGTGCGAGTGCGATCGCTGGTATTCCCTCTCGCTGGAAGGCGAGAGGGGATGGAGGGTAGATGCCTACGCCATATCGCTCGCTTAGCACTCATTGCGTTCTACCCTGCCTCGACCTTCACCCCCCACTCCACCACTGATGGCTCACCATCCGCGATTGCAACCCAACGGGGGTCCCTTCCAGTCCCTCCTTGCCTTCATCATCCTTCCCTCGTCACTCTGGAAGATGTCAATCCATTTGGCCTCCCATTTCCCCCTTCTTCTATAAAATAAGCTCTCTTGCCTGCCGGGTAACTCGAACGTATTGCCTCCTGGACATATTATAAGCCTTTACCCGCCCTTATTCTTGTCGTATACGAAAATGAATACTCGTTCCACATCTATTACATTCATAAGTGTTATTACGTGAAGTGATCGACATTTTCATCTGGTCTCGTGGATTTTCGTCTTAATTTTGAGAAAGGCCATTCTGGCGGAGCTCATTGTGTGCTAATTTACACCGAATCTTGGCATTTTACTTAGTATCAGACATAATTGTTACACTTCTGGGTTAAATACTACCCTTTTTTAGCTTCCTCTTTCCTGCTCAGTTGTTAATCAATTAATTTCTTTACATATTCTGTTTTTCGTCCATTTAATCTTATTTTCTCATCTGTTCTATCTTACTTTCAGGTAAGCCATTAATGCATGACGAAACAGATCACTCTTCTCTTTGGTAATGTCGTTAAATCCTTCTCCCTTCATCCAAAAAATAAGGAAAAACCGATATTGAGCTTTCAAATATACTATTTCTCTCTATTTTCGTTTATAAATGTCTTCACATTTCCATAAATCACCCGTAAACACGTTTAAAATGGCCCCTTTATCCCAATGTATCAAGACGTCTTAATTAATTTCTCTACTGTTAATATAATTCTCTAGCAACAATGCACGACTTACTCTTATTTGTAATTTATTTTTTGGCTACAAAATACATAGATACAGTTTGAATAGTGAAGATGGGTAGTTAAACATTTGCAATTTTCCACAAAATAAAATTTAATATGAATTTCATGGGTTTCATTGAATTTCAAATTTTTGATGAATCATGATATCCCACCATGTCACACCTGAAACGTCTCTTTTTATGATGAAGATGGGGTTGGACGTACCCATATTTTTTTCAGAGATTTAATATATTTGTTTACCTTCATATGCTGCAGCAGTAAAATATTTTCTTAAGAATGAACCTTTTACAAATTATTTTGTATTTCCACACCCCATTTATTATAGTTTGAAATTGAACCTTTGATACAGTGTTATCTAAATTTTCATTTGAGAGTTGAGAATTTAGTTTTCATTGATCATGCACTTCTCGAAAATAAGAATTCTTATGATATAAATCACCATCGAAGGAAATGAAAAAATACAATTTATACACAAATATACAAAAATATGTAATTTAGTGAAAACTCTTGAATTCAACCGAATTGAAGAAATTTTGCGTGCATTCGTGGAGTGGACGTCTGTGTGGCTAATTAGATTTGGGCAGGATATACGGGAGATGATGGAGGGTGTAGACGGAAGCCTAAGCCTACTCTCAACGAAAAATAAGGATTACGCAAGTCAACATTCTGACTGTTCAAAGTATTGAAAGCATTGCTCTTGCTCTCTTCAGACGTCGCCCAAGAAGGGATTCAAATAGTACCTGCCATAATATTGAAAATATTCCAACTTCTCGTGTTTGATGTTACTGCTACTATAAAATATCAATATCCGTGAATTATTATCCTACCGTATTCATTTCTTGCAAACTAATTACGCAATTAAATCGGAACTCTTGCATCAATAGCTCATTTGCACCTTAGAATGACGTTCATTGTGATATGTCTGTTGGAGAACGAAAATAATCAAAAAACATTCACTATAGTCTTATCTCCAGTGTTTGGAAATGGATACTGTTCTGCTCCGAGGATACGTCAGTTTGACACAAAAACTTTCACTCAAACAAAATAATATTCCGTTTCATGTTTCCAATTATTTCCAAACAGCTAAAAACCTTGGGGTCTTAAGTTGACCAAAATTATGCACACCCAGAGTTCCGAGTCCGAAAGGACCGTTTCATCCTTTCTGTCTCTTTTTATCCTACAAGTTTTATCTCCTCACTTTGGATCTCTGCACTGGATCTCCTGATTACTGTTCGGGGAGGCTGCATTTTAAACCACTAATATATTCCTTCTTTATTACACCCATTGTAAAATATTCATGCATTTGCATGAATAGTTTACAATGTTATGCTATTTGGAATAGTTTTGAAAAGCCTGGAATATTAATAAAAACCATGAGAGATCATGAACAAATATCGTATCAAGAAAGGTGATATCACTTCAGACAATGGAAAACAATCATGGACAAATTTCTTCGGTGCAACTATTTCAGAGTATAAAAATCATTCGCCTTGACCGGGATTCGAACCCGGATCCCGGTCAAGGCGAATGATTTTTGCACTCTGAAATTGTTACATTGAAATGCATGTTAGCGGATGACTCCGTTAAAAGTTACTGTTGCGGCATCTCCCGCAGTTTCTTGAATTTTAAATTTCTTCGATTGACTTTTTAGCACACCTTTAGATTAAAATCATCCAAATAAGTCCTAATTATTCAAGATTAAAACACTAAATGATTAAAGATCTAAGGCATATTTTCGGAGCAAGCGGATTAATTGGCCGTCAATTTTGTAATTTCTCCTCTAAACCAATGTTTGACTCTGGAATCCCCTTATTTCTTAGTTCAGGCTGAACTTTTGCCATTCGTTAAGTGTCACTGCAGATCTGCAATACAACCATCCCAAAATACGATACTCGCATTCGCTTCAATTGCAAAGATAGCTTTGTTGGGAAATTTCTTACCTCTTCAACATTGGCTTGATTATCAGATCAGCGTGTACAGTATAAGTATGGCATCAATGGATGCCACGACACTGACGGGGTCCTTCGGGAACTCCGTGGATGTGCCGAAGGAAACACCGCTGGAGAACATAGATGCTGGGCAGCGGAAAAGCCGGCCAATAAGGGTCGGTGGACCACGAAGGAGGATTCATCCATACCTGTTGATATAAATGTCATGTAACAGACTCCTTGAACTCGTTTGGGTGACAAGCGAATAAAAACAGGAATGATACGGTAACCCAAAAGTCCCGAATTTTTTTTACGTCAACCTCTTTATGAATTCTCATGTTTTTTATCGATTTCCTTTATTTTTTTAATTAAGTAATTACAATGAAAAGAAAAAATTCTTTGGTGATTTGAGATGAAACAGATTCAATTCAAAGTTATAAATTGTATTTTGAATGAAGTTCAAATATTACTTTTATGTCGTATTTTACAATGAAGCAAAAGGAGCTTAATGGCGATCTAATCTTAACTGCTAATATATTTAGGTACTAGCCAAAATATAACATTACTGATATGTGTAACGTACAAATGTAATATGTAATGTAATAATATTTAATTATTATTACAAGAGTGATTTTTAATTATTTTTTCATTGAACCTCAATGGACCCTGAGCCGACCTTCGACCGCTCTCAATGACATATCGACCCCTGGGGGTCGATATCGACCACTTTGGGCACCTCTAGTAGACTAGGGATGCCCAAACACCATAATCATTTCTAGGGTTGGTCAGTGCCAGTCTCAATGTCAATGAAAGTATCATTTTCATGTTCGTCATCAACATGGGTTATCAATTCGAAGAATGGTTTGCAACAGCACTCAATGCTATCCTGACATCTGCTAATCTCTTAATCCGTCAGCAATTCATTGCACTGACGTTTTGTCCATTACATTGTCACTCGTAATTCATCCTCCATCTTCCTCTGGAGTTCTTGCCTTGTACGCTTATTTCCACCGTACTCTTAATTGAGCAATTCTTCAAAGCGAGCAATAATAAAAACAAAAGAAAATAACTATTTTCTATTGGTGGCGGTGTGGTCCAATTGCTACGAATCAACACCGTTTCATTTACGCTTTCCTCCGAACACTCCATCACTTTGGTGCATTGAGAATGAACGCAATGACGGAGATCAAGCATGAAGCATTCCATTAAACAGAGAAAGCGCACAGCGAGTACACGAGCGAATGTCAACAATGAGACCTTGGCCTTCTCCCTGCTGCCAGAGGAATTCAGAGAGCGAGCGACGCACGCTTGCCTGTCAACCGATTTCCATGCCCCGACAATTAACCACCCCTGTCATTTACCCGCGCAGGCGTCATCCATCGCATGGACTCCTCACTTGGTCCTGGCCCCTTCAGCAGACTCACTCCGTCTACGGCGATGATTGTTGGACAACGGCAAAAGCCTTGGGGAAGAAGAAATTCTTCGCTCAATTGAACGGATGAGTTTTCCGTCTCCCGCGTGCGCATTTTAGAGTTTCGCGCATGCGTGCTTAGGCCGTTGTCACGGTGACAATGCGGCGTTTGCATGCGGATGTTTACATCGTCCGAGTGCCCTAGCTGGAAAGGTTGGACCCACCTTGCGCCTCATCCATCCAACTTGCCCCTCCTCTCTTCCCCTTCCCACTCCCAACACGCGCTCCCCTTTCGCGTGTGTGCGGGTTCGAAGCAACACGAGCGGAATCCGGGGCCGCACTCGCTTATCCCGCCAGCTGCCAAGGTGGAGCGCCGTGACATTCACCTTGGGAGACCTTGCCTGCCGGGATCGGTACGAGTTGAATTACTAGAGTTCCTACAACAGACGTGCCGCCCTTCTCTGCCGTTAGACGAGTTTGGGAGCAGCCAAAAATGAATAGTCCCGAGCGAGTAGACCACCAAACGAGTATCCCCGCAAAGGGATTCTCTTTTTATCGATCCTTTCTCTCGATCTGTCAGCGCGGATTTCGTCCAAAACGAAGCAGAACGTTGAAGAAAATTGTGAAACATTCTATTGAAAAGGGAGCGCAAATTTTATAATGATTTTTCTAAGATTTATAAAAGTTTTCATTAGATAACTTGTTTCTTGTATTTTCGTGCATTCTTGCATAAAGTTTTCGTTATTTTTTCTTGCTCTTGGGCAGGCATATTTGCCTGTAATTTGAGGTTAATATTGCCTCAAGAATAATTACCAGTAAGAACTAACCAAAGATTCTGTAATGTCACATTTCATTTAGAATCGGATGTTTTTATGCCTTAAGTTTTCAAAATATATTCAACCTAAATCTTAAATATTTTGTTTGAGATATAAAATAAATCTTTTATGAAAGTTTATGGCAAAATATGAAAGAAGGTCAGCCAGTTTTGAGAAAAACTCTTTCCTGAAAGGGCACAAAGCGTCATGCAATTCCCGCATCACGGAAAACAGTCCCGAAAACTTAGGACTCGATGCTATCTCAAACTTTTTCAAATTTATTTTAAATCTTAGAAGGTAATAGGAATGAGGTAAAGTGAAAGTGTTCACCAGTAGCCCACGCTCAAATCTCTTTAAAATCGTCAAGAAAGAAAATCTCTTTAAGATCGTCAAGCGAACGATCTTTTGCCGAAAGAAGGATACTTACGTCCTCAGACATTACTTTGTTGAAGGCGAACAACTTATTTGAATGAATCACTGTAACTCACTTGAATAGCGTTAACTTCAAGAACTGATTGTTAAATCATAAAACAATTGTTTTATTTGTACTTACTGATGCCATAACTGTTGAAAGTTGTGATAAATTAAACGCTGATTTGTGAACACTATATTTGAATTTTTGAAGCTACTTCTCCTTGAGCAATTTCCTACTAGTTAAGCATTTAGGTCCTGCTTAAGCAGTAGAAAACTGCTCACGGAGAAGTAGCGTAATAAAACCTGCCTGTGAGAAAAAGAAAGAATAATCGTATTTATCAACCGCGAGGAATTGCAGTTTACTCCCTATCACGTGTTGGAGAGACGTCACGATATGCCAGTCAAAACGGAAATGTGACGTACTTCTGCAGCTTCGATAACCAATGGCCTTAGTTAAATGGTTGCTCAATAGACGAGGTATGCCGATCAATTTCTAAGGAACTTCGTAGGAGAGTAAAATACCAAATGACCCTCGGAGTTACGGACCGGCAGGAAATTAGTGCGAGTAAAACAACATATCTGAATACTTAGTATACCCATCAGAAGTTCATTATTCAAAGTCCTAAAAATCAAGAAATTTCTTTAAATCGGGCAATGTACATTTTACTGAATCGGCCATTTCCATGAATTGATGATATTAAAACTAACTCGGCATCTTGCACGTCCTCGTATTAGATTAAGTATTTTGAATATTGACGGTTGATGATTCCAAAAAATTATAACATAAATATATAACTACGCAAATGGAATAAGAAAATGTATTCTTGTTAAATTTGGCCTAAAAACCTTTAAATATAACATATATAAATGGTTGTAGGCATATATTTGTTTAGGTATGTAGTCCTCCACAAAGGCAGACAGCTGCTGTTATTTATAGTATTTCCATTCAGCTGAAAATATGTTCTGAATAATTGGGTGTGAATAGAGTGGCTGTGCTCAATTCCTGGCGTTTGGACACCATCAGCTTCATCCAACCTCTGCTTTTTCTCGAGCACCAAATCTCCATGGGAAAGCATAGGTGGCACAGAAACAGAAACTGGCCTCCCCAATGTGGTGATTGAATTTCACATTCCATAGATCTTATTCCCCAGGTTAGCGCTACTTTTCTTCACTAACCAAACCAACTTTCTTGTTGATTTCTGTGATTAAGCTGAATTAAATATTTTTTACTCGTAGTAAGCAATAATACTGATAAAATCATTGCTAAACGAATCACAGTTATTAATTCGAAATTTATTAAAATGAAAGTGAGTAGACGTATTTCGTTTTTATCACCACAACGCCGTGTGAAATTGACGGGCTAGGGGTAGGATTAGGAGAGTTCCAGTTTCTTATCCCATTCACCAGGGGTTTCCTAGGAAGTTTTAGTGCTTTTATAAATACAAGGCTATTGTTTTCTCCGGTAGCTTCCAGAGATGCCTAACAAAAACCTTAAGGTCAGCTACAGCAAGTCAGATCAACAGAAGAGCGAAATACACAGTAGCTACTGATTGGGCCGCTTTTTACCATGCGTTCGGAATCGTTTCTATTTTATTATCATTGAAGAAGAAAGTTCATATATTATATTAATATAGAGTAAATTCTCAGTCAGTGCATTGAATTGATCTTATCATTAATTTTACCACTTTAGTTTACATAACGATATAAGTGGAAATGATATTTTCTATATTAATTTAACCATTCATTATTTGATCCGTTGCCCATTTCGATTGCAACTGATCTAGAGAGAATTCGGAAACTTAACTCATTTTAGGAATAAAATAAGTGAATCAGCGAAAATTATTATTAGTGAAAATGACTTATTTATGCTCCACTACTCGTCTTTTGACATAAACAACGCGCCTTGTTTGAAGGCTTCAAATATTTGTTGATTGCTCATAATAGTTCTTTCAATTGAAAAAAATCAGAGGAGAATCACAAAGCCTATTCTAATTTACATAATTAACATGTATTTAATCTAATAATTACATTTTTTTCAAAATGATAAAATTTGTAGTTCATACTGTCGTAGATCATAAAATAAGAACCGAGAAAAAAGCCTGCCAATGCATTATTAAAAACCTGCCTGAAATTTTTTTCTTAGCTCTTCCCTCTTGCTTTGATGTTAAGCATGTAAATTAAATAAACCTCAAGGAATTAGCTAGCTCTCAAAAACACTTTGAATAATGCACAATATCACCATTTCATGTTAAATTTCACTGTGACGTTTTTTTCTCGGTAACTTTCATTTTCTAAATGTGCTTTGGGGTCCGTGAAGTTACGTGTATATTAAACCCTGTCATAAAAATGAGAACGGTAGAAGTGTTTTCTTTTCGATCCACGCGACAGAATAGAACAGACAGTGGAGGAGAGCCAGCACTTTTAGTATTTCGTCGTGAAACAAATGTGTCAACGGCGAGGTCAGAACAAAGCACTTAAACAACAAAGAATATCTCGAGCAGGTGGTGTTTACACAAATCAAAGCAGAAACACTATTTATCTTCGCAATCGAAATCAACGTACGTCCATCGCCGAATGCAACGGACTTCGAAAAGTTCTAAGGAAAAGGACGTACATTTAAAAGCCCATATTATCAAAAGCAATCTCCCGAATGCCTTATAGTGAGAAGAATTGATAATGATAGCAACTTTAACCGAGCAACTTCTTTGTTAAGAGATACGTTAGTTTGTAATCAGCTTGATAAGTTTGAGGAAAAAAAAGAGAATACGTTTGCGTATCAGAGTAATCTCAAATATCAAATTTAAGACTCCTGAATCAGTTATTGTGCTATCAGTACTCAAACAGGAGTAAAGACAACCTACTGTGCTGTACCGACTGATTATATACCTCTCTGTGGAAACGATACTGAGTTTTCTTGACTAATTTAAATTCGCGATGCCCTTGCCGTAGTCCTCAGGTTAGTTTTGGACTTTCAATGTTTGGAAAAATTATTTCCAATCAATTAATATTTTTTTGGATTGGTCGAGAGATAAGCATTAAAAAACACCACAAATGGGGTTAAAGTTATTCCTTAGAAAGAGGATTGCGCAAAAATATTTCTCTAAAACCATAGAGAACTGTTAATTAATCTATTTCCGATTAACTAGGAGCATCGGGGAACTGAGTACCTCAAACGAGAGTTGAGAGAAATTTCATTTTTTGATCGCTCCAGTGCAGCTACGCGTACTGCCAAGAGTAAGCGTGTAATGAAAGTATCGCGCCTCAAATATTTATTATAATTAACATACTTATCGTAAATGTTCTCCATTATCATTCCCTAAGTCGATAAGTATTTATTGATACACCATTATAATTATATATATAATATATTTTTTTACATATTTTAATAAATATTATAATTATGTGTATAACGAAGGGGTGAGATAGCATTGACCAACAAAAATATTAATAAAAATATATCACGTTTTATAACATCTCATTTTTCGAAAATTCTATCAAACACTTCCGTTTATTTTTATAATACCAACCTTAGTCATTTAAATACTAGAGGCTGTACATTATAGATTATATATGTATAGTAATCAACCTGTTAAGATAGGTTTTGAATCGACATAAGCTACCAATCGGCACAGCGAAAATTCTATTTCATTCTCTTAACAAAACACGACTTGGCATAAAGATTACGAAAAGCCCCACTCACGAATACTTCCTTCCTCCCTTCATGCCGTACAACATTCCTATCCTGTTTTGCTAATCAATCAAATGCTTCCTGTTCATTTCATGCTTCTGATTGATTCAACTTTTTTCCAACTCATTACTTTCACGTTTATGGTCTATGAAGCAGTATTTTTCAACAAAATTAGGAAGAATGAAAGTTAAATAGTAGGAAATAAGATGAAGTTGTAAAACAATGGCACATGCAAATTGTTTTAATGATTGACGAAACGCTGATAAGACGTGGTTGAAATCATCAGTGTCACAACATTGTAAAGGAAGCCCGTAAAAGTCTTATGTCAAAATGAATTACTTACTTAAGTCTCAATAGTAATCGCTTACATGGGTGTCGTTCGTATCGTCTTACTTTGGTTAAGAAGCACTGCAAATAACTGAGATTGTCGATCTTTACACATGACCCAAATCCCAGAGAATCGGGACTGAGAGGGTATTGAAATACCGGTATTACACCGTTATATTCTTTGGCAGTTGGCTCTCTTTAATGAATCGAAAAATGAAGCTACCGAAAAACGATAATACCAATATGCTATCATTGGATTTAGTGTCTAACAATTTACTCATAGTTCATTGGAATTGTCGGGAACGAAAGCCTTGGAAAAAAATTTGGTCAAATTGAATGAACGAAATATTCTAGGTAGGGTTTACTCAAGAATAATTAGAAGACTTCATACATTGGACCAGAGGTCCATATGCCCAAATATGCATGGGCCCTGTGGCGCAATGGATAACGCGTCTGACTACGGATCAGAAGATTCCAGGTTCGAATCCTGGCAGGGTCGAAATTTTTCCTTGCCGTTTTAATTTTCCAACAAATTTCACGATTTCTCTTCAACGATTGGGAAGGACTACGAAATGAAACAGTAGAAAAACGTGGATCTAGTAGAATAAAATAGTAGGAACGTGGAACCCTCACAAAACACACACATGGAAAAACTCAAACCATCAACCAATATACTATACACGTACACCTAGAAATATACCTGACATCTTTGAAATGAATCATTTTGTTCCGACTTGCAAATTAAATGTTTTTAATGTTTCTTAAATTACTTCGGTTTCTTAATGTTATGATTCCTGATTGTTCGGGGAAAGAATGAGCATTTATATTGGACTCTAACTCCCTTATTTTATCTTTGTGGTTTGATCTACCCAAGTAGTGTGGGGCCATTATTTTAGTTTCCTTTAGTATCATAGTCAAACTCGTTTCTTCTGAACGTATATAATATACGTTCAGGTACGTGAGCATGGTGATTAGCCCATGGTCACTTTCAGGGGTGGGATTATTACATCTCTCCCTTTTGCCTGCAGTTTCGCTGAAATGTATGATATCAAAAGAGTTATAGAGATAGGATTTTTCTGAAGAAATTCAAATTCATTACACCTATTTGAACCCGGGACCATGGCTTGCAATCTAATTCACTAGTTAATCATGCTGCCTCTACGAATTATTGCGCGTACTAAATTCTAATTACGTATTTTTAAGACTCGTGTCCCATCAGTCAGCAATGATGCTCTTTTCGAGGTCTAAGCATTGTTCAACAGCAGCAATACGGTTACACGTGCTCCGATTACGTAAAGGTAATGCTGTTAAAGAATCATATATTCTAATCCACCCCGTCGCTGACCAACATCCGTTGTCAAATGCGTGGTTAGCGCGACTATTTCATCCATACTAGTATGTTCTGTGACCCACCTTCGGAATAAGCAGATCCTGGCTTCGTTCGAGTGGCGAGGGTTAATTTTAAAATAAAAAGTAATGCTTGAAATTTTTATGCTTAATTTATACTTTGATCGAGTAAAATAAATTCAGAAAGGAAAATTAGGTAGAGTATATGAATTATGTCAAGCATGGTTTAACGATGAAAAAATAGAACGAGTTCTCGGAAAGGTTCGATGCAGAATTAGAAAGGAACAGTGTAGGCATAAGTTTTAAGCGATATTCTAGTTTGAGGTACCTGGGTTTCTGACTTGAAGGTCCGAGTTTGATTCCGGTTGACGCATTTGGGTAATCTCAGCTTCACCAAAACCGTATGATTTTTCGGGTACCGAGTCTTCCTGGGAAACCAGTAATGGTTAGGTGAGTGAGATAGGGAAATGATCTGGCCACCCTAAACTGATATACGGAATTCACACACGCAAGGGTTGTACAGTATCAGGCGAGCTCTATCCTAAAACTAACATGCCAGGTTGAATTCTGTGGTTAAAACGAATGTTTTCTATAGTTGAAACATGAAATTTACAATGTCCAGTTTGATAAATTCAAGTCAACACGTTGGACACGATACTAGCATTAATTTTTTCAGATTTTTTAAATTCAGTGCAAAAGCAATAATTTCTTAATTACACCGTAGAGGTCATTTGGGTCACTGATTCTAGAAATAGGGCCCATCATAACACAAAAATATCGAGTGTCACAGTTCTCGCGGTTCCCATTGCGCAAAGAGAGCAAACGCAACCGCAACCCGGCCGTGGGCTCGTGGATAGCGACCTCATCGCACAGTACAGTGATAATACTGCTTTCATGATAATTTCAAGACGTGCGGTCAGCAAAAAAAAAAGACTGAGTCACAAAAAGCTGTGAATGTGTAGGCAGAGTGACAGTTTAAGTAAAATCTTCAGTGAAGTCAAAATTTAAACGAGACGGTCTCTGAAGTGTCATTTTCTTCCACCGAACCTACGTTACTCACCAGAAAAAATAAATTTGAATGAAATTCTTATTTAGTGACTTACAGTTTTCAGGTAATAATATCAAATAAGCGTAATTTCACATTAACATGTAAATCCAACGTTACCTTGAACTGTACAATTCATTTCATAACATTAACTATCACAATTAAAATAATCAAACTAACGAGAGTCGGTCTATCAAAAATGAAGTGCCAGTCGCTGCAGTCAGTATCATAACCTTAAAAACATTTTGACATAGCCCCAGGAAAAATATTTCCGAAAGATTCCACATTCATCAGGTCAACACGAAGTTTAGAACATGGCGAGGATGCAATGGTCTTAACCGCTAAAAGAAAGGTCTTTACGGTTTTGCAGTTGTTTGGCCTTTTTTCCAATATTCCATTTATCTAACACTGTCACACACTTAAAAGTCCGAGTATTGCTCAACCGTGTTTTTAAAAACACTACATAATTCAATCCACGAATTTCCTTTATTTATCCGGTGCGGCGATTTGTTTCCACGTAGATGCTTTGCACATTCTATCCAGATAAGGATAAAGGGCTTCCGCTTGCACTCGCCCAAAATCAGAGCACCGCTACTCACACAGTCACGCTTGGAGGTCATTGACCTACCGCAAGAGGGTCCACAGTCCACTAAGTGATTCCATAAAGGACTCCAGAAAATATGGGCGGAGGGACCGGACGACAAAGGGGGGATCGGAGCAGAATTGTCGCACGAGGAAAACTCCCTCCTGATGCAGGAATATCTCGGGAGGAATGAGCCCACCAATCGATACCCCAGCACCGAAGGATCCTCCGCGACGTGAGGGCATTAAGAAAATGCGTTCCCGACTTCACTGCCCTCCATTAATTCCCTGATGGAAAACACTTGGAAAAGGGAAATCGAGCGTGAGATCAAACGTGCTTTCAAAATAGTAATCATCGGATTTCAGTTTTCCCAACTTCAGATTAGATATGGTGTTTAATATGTACTCACTTTGAATTAATGCGAGAAGAAATAGGTGAATGGGTGACGACACGGTGGTATGCATGGAAATAAGGAGCCAACTAGATCGTGAGTTACTCTCTAGAGACTTAGACAAAATCTCGTATTTGAAGAAATGGGATTAATGCTTAATATAGACAAATGCGAAGTTTTTGAAATTTTTGAACAAAGGAAGTGTCGAACAGGACAATAACTACCAAATAGAGGGTTCAGTGCTCACTACGGCTAATCAAGTTAAATATTTTGGGGTAGTTCTAACACCACGACTTTCTTGGGGAGCACATATCAGGACAATATGCGGATCCACTTTAAAGAAACTGGGCTTTATTAAACGGGTGTTGGGGAAATGTAACAAGAAAGTTAAATAGAGATATTATTTGGCTCTAGTTAGACTTCATTTGGAATATGCCGAAAATATTTGGGATCCTTGTAAGAAAATTTGGCAAATGAATTTGATAATGTCCAGAGAACTCCGCCAGATTCGTTAAAAATTGTTATAATCAGAATACAAGTGTGATAGGTGTCTTAGGGGATTTAGGCTGGGAGCCACTTTATATACGATTAGAACAAGCGAGACTTTTAGAAAGGTTCAGAACAAACGAGTTTAACGATGACACTAAAGGAATTATAATGGCCCCACACTACTTAGGTAGATCAGACCACAAAGATAAAACAAGGGATATAGATTCCAATACAGATACGAATACTCATTCTTTCCCCGAACAATCAGGAATCATAATTGTAAGAAACCGAAGTCATTTAGGAAACATTAAAACCTTTGATGTTTCAAGTCGGAACAAAATTAATCATTGCAAAGATATCAGGTATATTTGTAGGTGCATGTTGGTTTGCATTGGTTGGTGGTTTGAGTGTTTGCGTGTGAGTGGTGTGTAAGGGTTTTTGCGTGAATGCCTACCATGTTTTGTTTGTGGATTGTATAAATGAGTAGCTTTTGCATGCGATTTTGTTCTCTTAATACGGGAGGTGCTCTAACAACCCCCGCCACACGTCCTTGCCTGCGGGGTATTAAGTAGATGGATATGTAGAATCATTTACAGAAACAATTAAGGAAAAGAAGCCTAAGAAACGTTTACTAACAACTAGTGAACAAGACAGTCGAAGAAATGGCACAGAAGACCGATTAAACTCTAAAAACCGTTCCCTTCTGTAATTTCATAATATTTGCTACGACTAGCATCCACAAACTTTGTGGATCCATGCTTGACAGACCCTTTCCTTTCATTCCAAAATTTCCTTTCTTCTATTTCATTCCGTAGGCCTTGCCTATCGTTAAAGAGAAATCTTGATGGAAGTCAGTCAATGGAAAAAATAAAACAGCGAGGAAAAATTTCGACCCTGCCAGGATTCGAACCTGGAATCTTCTGATCCGTAGTCAGACGCGTTATCCATTGCGCCACAGGGCCCCTATGCTTTGGTGTAACCAATTTATAATATCAAAAAGTTACAGTGTTTTACAATAATTCTGTTAACGTGAATTATATTTTTTCCAATAAGATCTAGGGGAACTAATCGCATAAATTAAAGGAGCGGTATGTCTCTCCACACAATAACTAGGCAATTATTGACACTGTATGCTTCCTAAATAATTACTAAGCAAATGATAAGCTATATTATATGCATGAACATATCTATTAGCTAATGTTAACAAAGAATAATAAATTCTAAGTACTTGTACAGCCGTGTCTAATAGAGGGTTAAACCCTTGCCATTCTGGCGCGCGTGCGTGGCTGCAGATAAAACTTCGCGCGCGGGACTTTCCTCGGTATCCTTGATTGGACGTGTAGACAGATTTCCTTGACTCGGGGTCAAAATCGCTCGTCGATCTCACTTCTATCTCGTGATGCGCAGATGTTTATTCCGAGTCGCCGCCGTTTAAGGGAACGATCCCTCCGTTCCCCCATACAAATCGCATCATCATACCAGTCGCACTACGCCCCATGGGTCATAAAGGAGTCATGCTCCCCTGAGGCTGCCTTCGCTGAACGCTACGAGAATGGGATCACGTCATAAGGACCATCGCTTCAGTGTCAGTTCTGAGCCTGGTTTCAGTGAGGACATTTTTGGGACTCATTTTTTTTATTTTTTCTCCGAACACTGACCTCCAAGGAACAAACGTACTTATGGACTTTGAGGCGTCACCATGTCCTTCAAAGTGGAGTGAAGACAAGGATCAGAGGAAATATTAACGCAAACGAATTTGCTCGGAGTGTTAAGGATTTGACCTTATCATAAAAAATCTATTAATAGTAAATGGGATTTAAAGGGTGATAACCTCAGCGTTCGGAATGGATTTGACATTCATTATTTTTCGGTAAACGCGTCGTAGGCCTTATCGAAGGGTAAGAATGAGGAATCAACAAGCTACGCTTCCTGATGTATTCCTTTCAGAGAAAATTTGTTGAAGGTAGTGAATGTTGGGTGAAAACACCATGAGGAACAACAAACCCTAATTTACAGTTTTGAACCATAAGTTGCTCGTTTTCTGTAAAATGAGAATGAGTTGTCGGGTCTTTTTTTATTTACTATTTAAAGCTTGGCTTTATACATTTACTGTCAGAATTGGCGTTAAAATTTAAGTGGAAAAAATGCTACGGAGTTGTAAATTTGCAACTTTACCACTGACTTAAAAGGGATCAAAATCAACATTCGCGTAGATAACTGTGACTTGTTTTTATAAAAGAGTCACAGATATAAGTTAACGGACATGTACTTTTACTTTGCTCCCCTATACAAAAATTTTAAAAAATATTCCAAACATCTTACCCCTACAATCATAGTGCAAACATTTTGATACCAAATGTACCTCCATTGACTGAATGTGAACATCTAGTGGAAACTGCTCTAATTAGTGTTGGCTGCTTATAGGAAATTTTGCGAATGTCTCCGTGCTTTTCCCAAAATGAATCATTCGTAACAAAGGGAAGTATTCCATTCCTTAGATTTCTTGTAAAAGTTGTTAGGGTGCATTGCAATAATGTAATAATTGCATCAATTTCCATGCCATGCTTCATCGAGTCATTTAATTATTTAGGTAGTTCTATTTTCAATCTCACACAATCGGACTATTTTATATGAGACCAACTGAACGTATCAGTTATTCGTACGGGCTTTCCCAAGATATTTTTAGTATTTTACTCTCTGCATATTACCAGAACTGAGGAACTCCAGGGACCATCATGCAGATGGGATGGGCCGCCAGAGCCATTTGGCTACTAAGTAGGAATTGTTGGGTTTCCAGAAAAATCTCCCTCATTTTTATAAACCGAAAATTTACTAGATGCATGAATGAGACCTATTAAGTCAAGTTCAAGTTTTTATCGAAAGTCCGGCAGGTTTCAAATACTCCCTACGAATACTTAAAATAAAGAAAAAATTGATAACAACGGGCAATGAAAAAATCTTGCATATTTTCTGTGGAGAAAAAAGTACTCCGGCATTTGTTGTTAACTCTGCGTATTAGAAGCCCAGAATTAATGCTCCAGGAGAACCCCCGTTGCCTCTCTACAGATCTGCAAATATCGTTTTCCGTACCCCCATTACCTTATTCTTGCCGTTCATGTTCCAAATCTCATCGTCCGAGACTGCGACACCGGAGCTTACGAATGAAGCCGAAGGGTATCTTAGAATCCAATGTTACTTCAAAGTCATCCATGCAAGAATTCAGCCGTAGAGTATTAGGGGTAGTTGCATCTTTGCGCGCGACACGAAAAAATATTTCTTGACATTACTTATGTATGGGGCACCAGTCCCACTCCACCAAGATATGCAGTATCTCAAATAAGAGAGTAACACCTACCCCCATTTAGCAACGGCGCCGTGGCTTAGTTGGTTAAAGCGCCTGTCTAGTAAACAGGAGATCGTGAGTTCGAATCTCGCCGGTGCCTACTTTTATTTTTTCTTTCGCATTGGAATGGTAGTTGAAAATAATGTTCAAACATCATCGCGATAGGTCCTCCGTTCCTCTTCACTATCTTTGGTTCAAATCACGAAAATATATCTTCCACCACGCCGTGCGGTCTCTTTCCCACTCTTTTTCTCAGTTTGCCAATTTCCTCGCGGATCTACCGGTCGAGTCTATTTGTGGATCCACGCAACCTGAGGGTGCCACATTGGCGGGCTTCATCTTGACCGAGGAGGACCGTGAAGTAAAGCCTATATCGACTTCCCAGCTCTTAAGCGGGTATGTTCAGCGATACCTCAATCTAACCGTATAAACATTAACTTTATAGGTTTATCTGAACGAAACATATTCGTTCCCTGGAACGACATGCATCCCTTAGCTGTCGAATTAATTCGGCCAAAGTCAACGAATCACAACTATTTCCCGGTCTTTTGTTTTTTAATGATCCTTCGGAATGCCTGAAGGCAGTGTTACCATTTTTCACGTCACTTTTAACTTATATTTTAACAAATATACTAATTCATCTCAAAACATAGTCTAAAACATCCTCTATTTAAAAAGAGCGAATAGTGATATTTTCATTTTCTCTACGCCGTAAAAATCTGCCACTCAAAATCTTTTCTGCATTAACCTGGAGTGAAAACAGAATTGGAGGGGTGCTAAAAATTCAATGAAACAAAAAAGCGTTGAAGATAAAAAAAACCACTCGAGTACACGGACCTCTTAGAAAAATAATCTACTTTTAGAGCACAATAAAATTTCAACACAAACAATAGCATTAGGAATGAGCTTCATTAAATATTTAATAACTTGAAAACCAAAATAATTTAATGCCGGCAGAGGAAAATCTCTTCATATACCTATAATTCAAAGCTTAGCTTCATGCCAGAAATAAATTGCAAGCTTCATCAAAATGTGCCCGAAAATTGGTTGCTAGGATTCCCGGCCGTTTTCACTTAAGAGTTTCTGAAACTACAATTCTCACGGGTATTTATTTAACAGTGGATTTAGGTCATCTTTAAGTAGCTCAAAAGTAGGTAACTTTGGAGATACAAGTATTTCAAGTGGGTACGTTGTTAAATGAAGAAAGACAAGCTAACATTAAGCGACTATTTTCCAAATCGAGCGAAAGATATTCGACTCGCAGTAGTTTTAGGTTTAAGTAAACATCTTCGTGTACGGTCGTTTTTTAGCATGGTCGACAGGAATTATAGCTAATCGCAGATGTAAATACGTTGTTGGCAAACAAAATAGCGCTTATGTTCTGGACACCGATAGATGAAGAATAGTCAGAATAAACCGCAGAAACTGTTGTTAAATTTCCTAGGCGACCAAAATATGGGAAATTTTCGCAACGGTTTTTGTTGCACCACAAACTTATGTTTGGCAAATTGATATTCATTGATATCCCCAGCCCTTGATATCCAACCTCCCTAAATAAGCGCAGTACTGTTAACACATATGAGTGGGTAAACCAAGGCTAAATGTAACTCACTTCAGAGGTAGATAACATAAGGACAGGATGTATGATATGTGAACTTCGTTCCCTTTGAACTCAAATAATTAATTGGCAGCTAAAATTTTAAAATATATATTTTCATGTAACGAAGAAATTCGCGTGCAAGTGTAGGCTGGGACCAACCAAACCTTAACATGTTAAATGGGGCCCATAGCACGTTATGTTTGTACGAATAAGTATTTAAGTAAGTAAGTGCATCATTATCTCCTTTTCAATGTAAGCAATAAGCTATCGCAAAAAATGAAGAAAATGATAATTTGATGTAAGTAATGATTTTAGCAATTAATGAATACAATTCTGCCTGCTTAATTTTTTTCTATTCTGAAATATGTGATGAACAAATAAAATATTTTTACAAAATTAATTATTGAGTTCCATTTCCAAAGAAAGCGGGAATGAAAAAATCACTGGTAATATGGACTTTGACCTTTGGTAGATATATTCTATTGTGCTACCTCCAATTAATAGGTTGCTAATTCTTTATTTCCTCCCAACACATCAACGAAGTCATTCTATGACAATTCAAAGCGGTCTTGCTTGTTGAGTAGATTTCTCCTCCCCGACCTACTTTGGAATCTTGTGCAAATTATAAAGATAAGAGACTTTTATGAGACCAAAATTAATTGGCCATTTAATCAGATGTCATGTAGGTGCCCAGCAAACAACATCAATACACGTTAACAGCTATTCAAAGAGATTAAGCACATCGGAGCCATATTGAAACGTGAAGAGCTAGAAAACCTCAGGTGGTGATTTCGTACCATCCCGTTTGAAGTGAAGAGCATCAATCGGAACGGTGAGACCGTGAAAGGTGAAAGTTTTATCCTCGGCGGCAGCTCATCACTGGTGACACGAATTACTGAATTTGACCCCTGAGATACTCTTAGAATTGAGAGATGGAATTCAATATGCCTACATTTTAAAAGGCCTAAGGGTTATATAGCAACAAGAAAATAAGTAGGACATCGCTAACTTCCTGAATGCTCCGTGAATTAGAATGCAAACCGGAAAAGAAAGCTGGTATAATATCGGATTTCTTTATTTTTTTTACAATTATTGATTAGGTGATTTTATGTACTAGATTTATTTATAAGTGATAGTCAAGGGGCAGAGGCCGTTACACTTACACCATCGGACCGGCGCGTCAGAATGTAAACAAGCTAGATTCTCGGCAAACAATCAGCGGTGGAAGATAGGGTTACGATCAATAAGATAAAAATACCTCAAGGACGACGGAGATGAATTCTTGATAAGCCAGGTTCAGTCATTTGGTTACATTTTTCAGCCTGTACCGAAAGTAACTGTATTACATAAAATTATATCTGAATATCATACAGGCAGTATGTATCAATACATTTCACCCTTGGTTTACATGTACACCATGTTTTCTGCCAAACGAAATGCAACGCCATCTGCTAGTTTTAGTTAATGTTTAGGTTGTCATTCAGGTTACATAATCATTTCAGCTTGACGTCCATTGTAACAAGTCCATTGCGACGCCTTTGTTCTTTCAGTTCACGTTCAGACAGAAATAATTGAAACAGAAAGCCTTTCTATCGCGTTTCTTGGATCTACTATGTATTATTTTCGAAAGATGGCTCACGAGATACAATGATCTCAAGAAAACTTAAAGAACGAGCGGAAGTGATATAAAAACTATAAAATTACTTTCTGACCTTCTTAATCCCAGTATCAAAACAGTACATGATAGATACATCAACTGAAGCATAAGTACTCAGGTTTTATTCTCGCGGATGGAACTCGTTGTAGTTTTATGGCAATGATACAAAATTAGTCTCCAAGGAAATCTGATAGTGACTTACTATATGACTATATTCCGTTAAGTACACATAATTTTGAGGAGTTATTTATCATTGGGATTTGAAATCAACGAAACATTCCGGAAGAGGAACTTAAAAAATAATCAATAAAAGTCGTGGAATCAGGGAAACAGAACGAAATACTTTATTCTAGAATAAGAAATTTAGTGAAGCAAGAAGAAAGGTAGATCAGAATTTAGACACAGTTTAGCATCTATTTCAGCATAAAAACCCAACGATTAATGTCTTGATGTTTAAGATGACGCTTAGTAAATCATATAACGTCCTTTCATGGAGAACAAAATTACAAGACATATTATTGACAGCTTTGAAGTCGCATGAATTTTCGATCCGTGTCCTCGCTGATAATCGACAGGAAACCATCGATTCACAAATAAACATCGGAGACCGATTATCTAATAATGATAAGGTCTACTATGTCCTCTAACTGTGTGGAGGTAGCAACAACCAAAGGGTCACTAAGGTTTGATATTCTGAAACGAACTAAGGTAAGGACAGTGTGAGTATAATGAGTGTTGAGTACGTATATTGGTACGTATACATAGAATTAACAGGAATGGGAAAGTACCAATATGTATTTTGTGGCTTCCAATATTGGCTTTCTGAAACTTGCACTCGTTTATATATTTCAGCTATCCTAAAATTTATAATGTCGACTTTGGAACATTTAATTTCGTGGATTGATCAGTAAAAATTGTAATTATTTTGTATAGTTAACTATCTTTTGAATGCTAATAACCTTTGATCAACGACATTTATGATTCTAGGAATACTATTGTTTCTGTAAGTATATATATTTGATTAATAAATTGAATCCGTAAAATACACATCACTTTTCAACTATGCTTCATGCATAATCATCTGAAGAGGATTTTCTTATTCTCTTATCATTTCCCATTAAATTCTATGAATTATGAATACATGTGCTATGTGTGAACACAGAAGGCAGAACTGGGACGTACGTGGGTGGTCTGAAAAGGTTCCTACTCAGAAAATTTCAGAAAAAATATCTTGTATTTTTGTTAGGTCGGAAACTTCTAGAGCACTATATAGAAGTTTTTTTGGTCGTCGACGACATGTATACCTCGGAAAACTAAAAACCCTGAATAGATCATTGTGTTAGAATTATAGTCCCGATGACGACAGAAAAGTCAGAAAATTAGACTTGCATCGGAGAGCACATAAATTTCCCTGTGAAAGTATCTATTTTGTGTTACACAACAGTTATCATTCAGTTTTAGGTATGCATAGATTTTCAAAGATTTCTGGATTTGTCCAATACTTGAGATTTTAGAAGTTTTTTCATTCGAGAAGCCATTTGGGACGCTTGGCATCATTCCCCGCGGCTCTTACATCTGAACGGGTCGCTCGTTACCATCCCGTGCCTTATATCCTTCCACGTTACCTTGTTGCCAACTGACGATATCTCATTTGTTATCTCCAACATCTCTCAATCTTCCCTAGCGTTCCGTCAGCGTTCTCGCTTAATAAGTAATACCTAATATCAAAAAAGAAATATACACACAATTCAATGTATGAAGCACATTCACTTTCTGCAATCCGGGTGGGGATCAATAATAACAACAGTAGACATCCATCGCTTACATTGTCCCACTTCTTCCAGGATCCTCGACTTGACATCAAGTAAATGCTTCTCTCCCCGTGTTAAATGATGCACAAGGAAGGATTATAACCAATGAATAGCTTACGCTTTACATTCTAGATGGCATAAAGTTTGCCAAGACAAGTTAAATAATCCCCAGAGTAATGAGTAACTTTCACTCGCACTTAAAAATTTCGCTGAAACAGCTTTTCAAGTCTCGAAATTTCTTGCTACCGTTACAATTCATTTCCATTTATATCAACCTCCTTGCAGTCATTTACACCATCAAATGTACCACACTCACTCACCAACTCCAAACTATTATTGAATACATCCTCAATACACTATCTCAAACAATCTCCAACTCGAATTCATCCCATACGACACGAAATAATTATTTCTTTCGGAATCAATCCGCATTATTTCTGGTTCTATCTTTTGTATTATTTCTTTACGACACTATTTCCTTCGCGGAATTTTTGCATTTAATAATTTCTCTTTTATAGACGTTACATGGTGTATCCGAGCTTCCTTTCGCCTTTAGCTGCTATTCTTATTTTCTTTTCTCTTCACATTTACAAAAATCTTCATCACATTATCCAATCAGATATTACCTTTTATTTCCCCGACCATCAATATTAAACATATTCTTGGAGTTCATTCAACAGTCACTCCTTTCAAACTTTCCCAAGCACACTACCGTTTACGAAATGCCTTTCCCATTTCGCGTGAGCCTATTCAAACTTATTCTTTAACATGCTTCCACCCTGCATTACTTTTGGCCTTGTAATTTTCCATAACTTCGATCATTTACTTGTTTCGATCTCTCATTCCTTTCTATCCAGTTCCTCCCCAGATATATGTTTTACAAACCACCGGAGTGTGGACTTTTCCTCATTCAACACCTCTCAATGACCTCGAATGTCCGTCACTGACGATCTTAGTCTCTAATCATATACAACGAAATCAACAATGCTCCTGGAATTACCCCTTAGGGGATTGGGGAAGTGAATCAACTAATGCTTAAACCACGCATTCAAGACAATCCTTTTTCCACGTGAATCAAGTTTCAAGATTGTTTTTCGCTATGGGATTACCAAATGGTCCTACCACTTTTTCAGGGGCAATTTTTTAACACCAAGCCAGTTATTCAGATCTCCCCATAATAAAAATCTTTCAACATGGTCAAATCTTGTCAAAACTTGTCACAATTTTCCCAATAATTTGCCCTGTATGTTTCCAATCTCGCCATCCAAGGGGGCATCACAAGTTATTATAACAATTCTTCAAGTACCACTTCCATATGAACCGAAAGCAATCTTGGAACCCTAGCTTGTATTTATTTTCCCTCATGCATCTTAGCCCTCTTTGGCAGAATCGAGCTTTCACGCCGAGTACCACGGGTACTATAGTAAACCCTGACCACAATTGCAAATCATTTCCATCAATTTCAACAAAAAAACTTTGCGCTTTTTTCACATACACACAGGATATGCATATCTCGACCATTCGACTCACAATCATTTCATTCGCCAACTACTATTTCAAAAACATCACATTTTAATAGTGAAATTGAATATTAGAAAATTATCTGCCAGATTGGTGCCGCGACTCTTGGTGCAGGATCACAAACTCATCAGAATGGAAATTTCCGAACAATTTTTAACCTGTTTTAAGAGCAACTAACATGATTTTCCCTGTCGGTTTGTGAAAACAGATGAAACTAGGGTAAATCTACTAAACCCCTGAGACAAAACAGCAGTCAAAGTGGCAGAAACATGTCGATTCACCACCATCAAAGGAAGTAAAGGCAATACGGCCGTTCCCTGTCGGCTTCCCTTTCTTGTTAGTTTAAGGTTTCATATACTATTCCTAGTTTTAAGTTTCTCCTTCTCGAAAACCACAGCCACTTCAGCCATATTTCTTTATTTCAATGCTATTCTTATGCACAATGACCGGTGAAAGTGAGACTTCACTCACCGGAACGGTTTACGAGTACATTATACTTTACTCGTATTTCTCTGTTCGGGTAGTCGATGAACATTTCGGGTCGGCCGGAAAGATGATGGCTTCAGTTTTCTGGGATGCGAAAGGTTTTCTAGTGGTAGATTTTTATTTTATTTTTATTTATTTTATTTTTACATACACTGCAAGCCACCACCCGGGTGTGTGGCAGAAGGTGAATACACACAAGAATAATTTTACCCGAACATGACCCTACCGCGGTCGAACAATATTATTATGATCCCCTATCGCTCGTGGAAAAAATACATCTTAAATCTATCTTTTCTGTACTTAATCTCTCTCATTTATTAGCATGATCCCTCCTACCATAGCATGATGGAGGTAATAATACATTTTCAACATCACTGCTGAAGAGACCTTTCCATTTATACAAGAGTTTCAATCTATAATTTAACCTTCGTTCCGTGAGTGCTTCTCAGCCTAGCTGCTCTAATATTTTGGATACGCTACTAAGTTTATCATAACAACGTTTTACAAATCTAGCTCCTCCACGGCCCTCGCGATCCAAATCGGCAACCAACCCGACCTCTTGAGGATCCCATACACTCGCAGCACATTCCAAATGAGGCCATACCAACGACAGATAACATTTCTCCTTGATTTTTTCATCACATTTACCAAGTACTCTTCCAATAAATCCTATTTTTTTGTTAACTTGTCCACATATTCCCCAATGTGCTTTACCCAGGAGAGGTCGTGAGTAAGGGTAACAACTAAATATTTAATCGAGTCTAAACATTCCATTTCGGTGTTCCCAGTGCAGTAGGCGTTTCGGAGGGAATTGCTCTTTTTTTCCGAAATTTATCACCACGCACTTTTTTAAGTTTTATTCTAATTGCCAAGTGTCGCGGCTGAGTTGTATACCATTAAGGTCATCTTATAAAGCCGCTGTGTCCTTAGGATCACGGAAATCACAGTAAACCACCGTATCATCGGCAGATAAACGTATTTCAATAGTGACTACGGAGACAATGTCGTTAACGTAAAGTAGAAGTAAAAGAGGTCCGATAACACTTCCCTGGAGAACACCTGAAGTAACTTGTACTGCATTTAAGCTAACTCCATCTATCACTACTCTTTTTACCCGACCATTCAACAAGTCTTAAATCCAACCCCGAATATTTTTATCTATGCCATATGCTTCTAGCTTTGTGAGTAGTTAACTATGAGATACTTTGTCGAAGGCATTCTTAAAATCTAAAACAATAGCGTCCACTGGAACATTTCTCTCTCCCGAAATAAGAATATCATGAACAAAAAGCGCAAATTGTCTCGCAGGATCTACCTTTTCAGAAACCGTGCTTATATTTCATTAATAACTTCTGATTATCCCGGTGTCTCACGATCGAATTAGCAATTATATGTTCCATAACCTTGCATGAAACGGATGTGAGGGAAATAGGTATGTAATTAATCGGTTCCTCCTTTTTCTTTCCATTGATCAAAAAATGACTGGACAATATTACGGTAACCTCATGGACCAACTGCAGCTAAAGATATACGAAAAGGCCCAGGTTTGGCAAGCAAGAAATTCATATTCCATCCGGACAATGCACGCCCACTCACGTATCGTTTAACACAAAAAAGCTAAAAGTCGAATTAGCCGGGTATTTTACAGAAATCTAATTTTTTAGATGGGATCAAGACATTGGAATGTCATCTGGCCAAGTGCATTAGTGTACACGGAGAGTACATTGAAAAATAAGAAAGTTTCACTGAGGTAAGTCGTTTTTTTTCTATTCCATTCCGAGAAATTTTCAAATTACCTTCATACATCAAACCTGTTATGGGTACACACACCCGAAAAATATGCAGAAAAGCCTTAAAGAATAATTAATTTATCGAGGTAGCAGGAAATGCTATGAAAGAGGTGTTACTACGCTTTAGTTGGCCACGTTCAGAATATACGAGGGTTGCTATTTATATTTATAGCCTTGACAACTCGTGCTTTAGGCGCCATCTGATGTTTCCATCTGAAATTTTGACCCTTCTAGCACTACCTTTCTTCAGAACATTTTGTCGTTTGATCCTAACTTGTGGTGTTTACCGTGACTCGAAAATTTTGTATCAGCGAAAAAATGGAGTTAACTCGTGAACGCTTTCGTGCGATGATTTTTTACGACTTTCGACGTGGATTATTACGGCAGAAGAGCATTGATCAACTTACTTCTACTTTCGGTTGTGAAGCTCCATACTTTGCCACTGTGAGACACTGGTATAAAGGATTGCATCGTGGCCGCCGTTCGCAGCGACGGAAGTCGTGAAGGTCGTCCAAAATTAGTTTTTGTACCATAAGTTTACAAAATAATGTCCCGAACTGGGCTTCTGAACGGAGTGGTATAAATTTGATGTGTCAACTTTAGAATTTTCCTCGAACATAGGAGGTTGGGTTTTATGCTAGCTATCTAATTTACTAAAGAATGTCCAATCTAGGAAATCCACCATTAGTCCTTAAATTTTGCAAATTATATGATAAATTAGTTACAAACACAACTAGAAATTAGAGCATATCTCAAGGTTATAAGAACTTAGGCATTCATAAACCCTGGGAAAATGTGACAAAATGTTACAAGAAGAAAGGAAGATTGAAGTCAAAGAAAGCACTGGAATTTTGTACGAAAAGCATGATAAATACCAAAATTCCAGCTGTCAGCTGCATAGTTAAATGTTGTATAAAATTTGAAAATATTTGGGGAGATAAATGGAAAGTTATAATTCTATACAGAATGTGATACTATTCGTAACCAATCCCACCCAAATCATGGAGTAAATCTTACCGGTAATATGCCGCGTAGTGGACGAAGAAAAAAGAAGTTGGATGATGGGCTTCAAAACAAGAGGTTGCGTGATTTATATGAATGAGCATAACGATAAATTAAAGCAAGGTTTGATGTTTTAAAAATGAATCCACACTTTGTAACAGCATCTTCTCAAAAAACAACCAAACAAAACACATCACTTCACTCACAAACACACCAAGATCTCACAACGTGGTATTGCGAAAGCTTAAGAGCTTAAGTCGTACCTGTTCACACATTTTACTGGTCTCTTAAGTCTTATGTGTTTCCCGTTCGAATAATGAATCTTGGCTATACTGTCTAATGCAGTTGCCTAAACGTACTTCGGCACTCACCGACCAAGCTGCACAGGAATCAGCTGAATGCGGTAATTGGAACACACCTGGCGTAGCAACAAGTAAATAAAATGTTTTGATGATGTTTACACATTACTAAAAACCATGGCAACGGAGTTATCGAGTATAGTTTGACCCTCTATTCTACTTTTAACCTAAAAAAAAGAAAAATTATGGCCAATAGAGGGATGAAAGAATTTTCCCCGAGATTTTATTGGGATATACCGCGACCGCCCATTTTTATGTTAAAGCAACCGTGGAAAGCGTCTTCGTGAAACTGTTAAGAGTAAAATTACGACTTAATTAATGATTCCTTTAAAATAGCTGTTTTCCTGGCACCAATGTAAAGATAGTACAATTCTAAACTGCGGTAACAGATAGTAATCTGCGTCTACATTCATAGTTAAATTTGGTTTATCATGTTCTAAACTTAAGAACAGGAAGTCACAAATATCTGCAGATATTTCAAGCACAACTGAACTAGCCATTGGTCCGTCTGTCAATCTTGTATAACATTGTGCCTCAAAGATTCAGGCCTTTCACGATTAGTCTTGTCCCTCTGCAGAACAGATCGGTTGAATCGAATACTTAAGGTAGGTTTGGACTGTCCCTAGCAATTATCACCAGCGCAGTACGTGCATTATCGCTCGGGCTCCTTCTTGTCTGCCGCAATTTAAGTGAAATTCTAACGTACAATCTTGGTTTAGAGTAAGTAGACGATATGTAAGAAAAGAAAATTAAGTTCAAGCGTTACAAAATGTATAATTATGTGCTCCTTATCTAATGCATCCAAATCGCATTCCACAATTCAAAAAAAAATGCGACACAGACCCTTAAGAAAGACAGTCTTCTCATGGTTGGCCAGGTTTCTCACGTACATACCTTTCACACTTTTGAAAGGACCTGCACTTTCTTTTTTTAGGGTCACGGCGTTGATCGTAGAACATTTAATCCCATGATATTTCCCCATATCATTTTTTAAAATCTTTACGTCATTCATTTTATTTCCCTAGAAGGCAATATAAATAAAAAATAAATGGTAAAATACTAACTTAAATTAATAACGTGTATCGTAATCTGTCAATAGTCTTACTTGAAAATTTGTCAGGTAATGTTGAATAAAATATTGTGTTTCTCGAAGTCATTATAATACCTTACTCTTTCAGTACAAATATTTCAAAGCACTAGTTAATACTTTGCTACTTATTGAGTCTTCTTAATTTGCCACGAAAAACATTTGATAATACCATTATTCATGCCACAACAAATTAATTTGCGAGACCATTTAATCATGTCATACATCTTTAACTATAGCCCAAATATGTATTGTTTCTTTGGGCTCTAAAAATGTCGTAAATAATTTCAACATCCTCACAAACTCAAATGAGGCCGCTTGTCTCCAAACGCCGCAAACCATTTTAATGACATCGATGGCGACGGTGCAAAAACTAGTTCATAAGGTTATCACAATGAGTTGCATCAACAGTAAGTCGGACTAATTTCGCGCAAACCCTAAGTAGGTCAAAAGTATACGGTCATCATGATCCTTAAGTTGCTTTGTTCTCTTTTCTCCTTTATCTAGGCACAGGATGCGGCTGCGAGTCATTCACCATTTTCTCGGAAGTGCACTTGCCCAGGATGATATCATCACTCACCCTTAGAGGGTACAAAGGTAAAGAGCCCCGAAAACCACAACTGCGAAACTACCATTCCTCATGTAACACTGTGCAATGCCCCGTCGAGTACATTATTCTGACCCTGGAAGACGCCACACCTTAATGGTATTCTCGTAATTAATCCTTTTCTAGAGTAAAATTAGGACTTTGATTTGCATTTCTCAGGGGATATATATTTGGGTTTTCCCCCGGACAAAGTGAATAAGTTATCCTTATATTTATAATATTGTTTCTTCGAAAGTAGTGTTCCCAATATCCCTTTTTGTAGCATTTAGCACCGGTGGGGACAGCCTGGGTATTTTAAGAAACGGGCGTCCTGCACTTTAAAATGCTTCCCGCGCATTTAATAATGATTAGAAAATTTTATACTGCCAATACCTGCAAAGAACTTGGAAAAGTAAACAATATATTTGCATTCCAAGTTTCCTAGTATGGCCGTAAAGTCAGGAGACACGAACGGAGTGATTGGTATCAGATTACCATGTCATACCCTGACAATTACGATGGAGTGTAGGAATTGAATACTAAAAAAAGTTAGTCAAAATGACGATAGCTGAATTTTGCCTTATGACATGTGGATACACACGCTTTGGACTAATTTTTAGGAACATAAATGTGTTTGGCCCTTTCAACTGACAAACCAAAGTCCGTATCCCTTAAACCCATTTCTTCCAGAAACTCTCATTGTATCTCCTGTAATTAGAATTGTTTCCACACAAGCATTTTTTTCTAATTTTGATCGAAACAGAAGAGTCTGATGTGCACGCATTGCATAGGCCAAGAAAACTGGGTCAGCAAAGGATTTGTATAAGGAAAATACTGATGGTCAATAGTGGCAAGAATGATGGTAATGGGGTATTTGAATTCGCTTCAATGGCCTGCTTGTAAATGGCAATGGCACAAACTCCATTGATGATGCCAAGATGAGTCCACACATCATCTCAGGGGGGTGTGGCTAGTTAGGTAGAGAAGGGAAGGAAGAAGAGGGTAATGAAACGTGATTAAAATAGGAGGGGAAAAGAAGCACCAAAATTTCCTCCACCATGAGTTCCCAACAGTGAAATAGAGAGCAAAACAAAGAGTGAAGCAATCACATTTTCCATGGCACCCTAAAATAGTAAGTAAGTATGACTTTACTAGGCATAATAATAAATCAGATTTGTAATAATTTGTAGGCAAGAATGATGAAAGTTCCATTGTACTGCATGAATACAAGATGAGGTAAAAAATTCCATTAATTAATAATATTTTTTATTTATTTATTTAACCTTAGAAAAGCACTCTTAGAAAACAGAGCTTTTCAGCCCTTACATTGGACTACTAAGAGTGAAAACATGGGGACGATCACAAACACTCAAGCCCTAGGTGGAGAAAAACCCACCCAGGCGGGAATTGAACCAGCAACCCTTGGATTGACAGACAAAGATGTTACCCCGCCACCATCTAGGTTGACAAATTTTGTCTTCCATCTCTCCTCTTAGTTTTTTAGTATAACATAACTCCTTACTATGACCTTACCATGCCCCCTTACTATACCCTCCCTCTCCCCTTCCTTGCTAATCATTCTTTCATCATTGTCTTTAACATACTGATCATCCATTTACACTATCTCTGCAGTCTAACTTCTATTTCAGTAATCTCCCTATATCACCTACCAGACTCTTTTCTTAACAAGTTCTTCATTACTTCTACCCTACCCAGTCCATTCTCTTCCAAACCCTCTATGTTTAAACCTCCAAATATTCATCCTTTAAAACCTAAAACCAAATCAAGTCATGTCATAATTTACTATAAAGTTTTGGGAACATATAGCATCCTAATTCCTCAATACTAAGCACCTTGCTTGAAATACTATTGAAACCCAGCTGCACAAATGCAGATATTGGAACTGTTCCCATGTCCATTATCATACATGAGCTCTCATGAGGGATGCAGGAGAGACCATTACATTACATATTCAAGAACCTCACTGAGAAAACAATGGGTTGGTAATTAGAATGTGTTAAGAATGGGGAAAGAAGAAAGAGAGGGAGGATAGCCACTCTTTGAATTATCTTCCCATCACCAAATGTATTGTCAATTGTTAAACTTTCCAAATTCTGAATGCCTATTAATTCAGGGTCCTGTAACTTCAAAGAGAACCCAAGAGTTTTGAATTAAGAATTATTTTGCTTGATTAAAACTATACAAGGGAAAAAATTTCATTTCTACTTGTCTAAGGTATCTCCTAAAATTCAAAAAGCTAAGCCAATAAAAATTGATTGGATTGACCATTTATTCTAAAACTTGCATATTCATTGTGTGTAGACATGTACTATGTGTAACTATGGCTTATGCTGGCCCCCATTTCATTCCTCATCTTCATTAATTGTTTACCCACAAGTATAAAGAAAGGCCAACTAGTATTACTTAGGGGATGATCAGTTTGGGTTCAGGAAGGAGAGAGGCATGCATGACACCATTGCAGTAATAAGTGCACTAATAGAGAGGAACATAAAATGCAATCAGGATGTATTAGCCGGTGTTTTAGATTTCAAAAAAACGTTTGATTGAGTGATTTGGGAGAAACTAATGAATACATTGCAGAAAATAGGAGCAGACTAAAAGGATAGGAGACTAATCTGCAACCAGTACATGTCTCAGACTACTCAGATACGAGTGGGAGATGGAGAGATTGGCAGTGTTAGGAAGAGGAGTGAGGCAGGGTGTTCACTGTCACCCGTACTGTTTAACGTATGTTTGGATAAAATTATTAAAGAGGCATGGGAAGAGCTCGAGGTGGGAGTGAGTGTCGGAGGGGAGCTCTTAACATCAGTTAGGTTTGTTGATGACCAGGCTTTGGTTTGTCAGTTGGCCAAGAGGTTGCAAGCATTGCTGAGTGAATTGGAAATTCAATGTGATAGATGTAACTACTAAATGTAAATAAAACAGGTTTCTGTGATTGCAGACTATGATTGCAGTTTTCCAGAAATAGAGGGGCCAAGTTAAATATTAAAATAGGAAACCAAAAACTAGAGCAGGTGGGATAGTTTCATGTCTCGGAAGTATTTTAGACCAAAATGATTTAAGCAGTACAAACATAAGGAGAAGAATGTAGGCACTTCGGCATAGAAACTTTCACAAGGAGGAGAGAATTGATGAAAGGGACAGCTAAGAAAAGGCTCATTAAAACTTTGGTATGGAGCGTAGTAATGTACAGCATGGAAACATGGTCATTGGAGCAGGATGATAGATGTAGATTGGAGGTTTTTGAAGTGTGGATATGGAGAAGGATAGAGAAGGTGAAGTGGACTGAAAGGAAAACAAATGATGTAGTGTTGGGGGAGGAGAGGGGATTGTTGGGAGAAATCATAAGGAGACAGGAAAAATGGATGCAAAGCATATTGATTGGCAATGGCACGCTTAAGGCTGTGATAGAGGGGAGAATGCTAGGCAAATAAGGAGGTGGCGGGAATAGGATAGGTATGTTGGAGGAATGAACAGAGGTTGGAGTTGTATGGAGTTAAAGTGAGGCTTATTATAGAGTAGAATGTTGGGTTGTGTTTTGTTAGGAGAGACATGAGATTTATTTGGTAGCTTGTGCCCATCCAAAGCCTATCTTGACTGGTAGATAACCGTAAATAAAATTAGCAATAAAAATGCTCACTAGGGAATTAAAAAAATAAATAAGTGATGAAAACATTCTTGCTTATTTTGATGGAAACTGTTTTGTTGTATTGAATAATATTTTTTACAGCGCTGGATTTTTTCTTTGACAATAACTTCTTCATAATAAGTAATTCCAAGAAAGAATAAATACTTTCCAAGCATATGGTTGATTACAACCCTTACTTGCTTATGCGAACCAGGATAAAAATGAAAATTTGTCTCAACAATACTTCATATTCCCTGAAAAACTGATATCATTATTGCTTCTCCAATGCCACTAGAACTAAATAACTGTTTCACAATTAAGTTTATTGCATGCAGTAGTTCAAAAACCCTTCTTATATTGCAATGGTATCATAACCAACTAATGCAAAAAATGGGCTTCAAAGATGGACATTTTTTTAAACTCTTCAAAATGTGTTAGAAGATGCATATGAGGGTACCTACACATTATTTCAATCTCATATTTAGTGGAACTATTCTATTATTGGGGGTGAGGTTGCCCAGTGATCGTAGCGCTGGGCTGCTGACAGGAGGACCAGGGTTTAAATTGGAGACACTCTCAGCTTCATCCAAGCTGCATGATTTTCAGGCACCATATCTTCCTGAGAATCACAGGTGTTATGGGAAAAATAACTGCCCTCACCCTACCTGACGAGTGAGTTTTATACCCTGTATAGGGCTAAGCATTAAGTAAGCTCTACCCTCGCCCATTAGAAGCCAAGCTTCATTTTGATTATTGGGGTTCTTTTTTATTCTGTTAATATCCAAATGTTTTAGTGATTACCTTCATCTATTAGCCAACTGGAAATCTAGTAACAGTAATACGATTCAAATGAGAGGAAGATTAAAATTATAATAAAAGTATATCCAGAAGAAATAACTCAGGTTATTTAGATTATGAAAAATAAACTATCAGCTGGTATCAGACATTATTTTCAGCTAATGTACTCCTAAATGAATATTGGCTCTAAAATGTTAAAAAATGTTACCATAAATGCTAATTTATCTCAATTTTAGGATTAGTTTTTAGATAATTAGCTCATATTCCTAAATAAAATAAATTAAATGCTCATTTATGAAATTCTGTGAATACTGAAGCTTTCTCTTTCCTTTTATTTTATTATTAAATAATTCTTTAAGAATCACATGGTTCATGTAGTTTATTCAATTTTGTTTTTTTAGTGAAAATAGTGGTTCATAGTTCACTATTCTTCATGAAGGGCATTAAAAATGGTGCTTCTTGGAAGATACTAATCACTAATCAAAGTAATAAATATTAATGCTGTTAGGTACCAGGCTTATTGGATTCCTCATTCATCACAATCTCTGTTGCTTAAAGAGGCAACTAGTCTGCTGATGAAACTGCTGAGTCTGTTTATTATACCTGCCATAAAAATAATGCTATTTTTTCATTATCTTTAAACCTTCCTTAGTATTCTTTTAAAGTAGGGGATATGTCCACTGCATTTGAGTCAGTCTCAGCCCCAGTATGCGCAAATAATTAAAAATAAATATCACTTTCCTTTGTGAAGATCAAAAGGATTCTTTAGTATGAAATGTGGTAATGAAACAAATGAGCATGTACATAATATAGCATTAGCATATATTTGTAGTCCTATGTACACATGGAAACTTGTAATATTGCACTATAGCAATTCCCACAATTAATTCTTCGAAAACAAACCATCATATATAACATTACAAACACACTCCATACCTTCATCATACTCACCAAAATATATAACTGGGTTTCCAATGTATAAAACAACACAGACACATCAATAATACTTTCCAAACACTCATGAAAACTACAATGAAAATATTCTCTCTTAAACTCAGCCCATTTGAAGCCATTATAATTAAAAAATTAGTTCATTTGTTCTCATCTTTGATCATTAGGGCACTAATAACTACACATTTGTAGTATTTCATTATTAATATATGTAGACACATAGCTACTTAATTACGCACGAATGCTTGTATTGCTTTCAAGTTTAAGATGCAATGTTATTTGATTACAAGCTGGAAAGGTGGAGAGAAAAGAATTCACATTTCATAAAAATAATTTTTTGAGAGAGTTGAAATTCATGAATCTCACCTGATAAGGGATCCATTTTGGATGTTCTTAGAAGACGCAGGCACTTTGATACCATGTCTTCATAGTTTTTATTGTGCATTTAGTTAAAAGTGACAACAAGATATTTGTATCAATAAAAATTAGCAATGGCTATTGAGTTAAAAAGAAAGCCAAGCAAATTGATTCAACACAATGGACAGAAAAGATTAATAAGACTGAAAAAATAAAACCCTATCCCACTAACTATCTCAACTAGTTTACAATGGGAGAGGGATTCAGAAAATAAATTCATGCTTTGGAACAGTCACAGGATTTGAAATACACTGGCAAGCTCATCTTATTTTCCCTACTCGCATCGCATTCATAAGACTTTAGTTGGTTATCACGTGAGAGCTTTTAAAAAAGTGCTACATCTGTAATGCATCAGATTTTATGTGGACACTAATCAGCAGGGATATATTCAATTAATGCTGAGATTGGTATACATGTTCCTTTTTTCCTAAAGGATTATAAAAAAACGATATTGATTTGAAGTAAAGAGTTTGCAGTAGCAAAGGATGCCTTTCTGATTCATATATAGCATGGATGCATAAAAGGGAGATTACTTGCATATTCACACATGCTCCAGTACGTGTGCTCATTATCACAGTCAATGAGGAATAAAAACAATCATTTTTGTCCTTTAAATGTCTTTTTTATCACCTGCATAAAGCTTTTTTCATCTTCCATAATACTCGGTCATTACACAAGAAATCACTCAATTTTTACACATCATTCATCCATATGAACTCCCTCCTTTTCACCCTCATTTTTAGGCTTGAGAGTATTTCAAATCAAAAGCCAAACATCATAATGTATTAATCACAAACCAGTAATAGTTTTGTCTGTGCATACATTCTGAGAAATATTTGTTTCCATCATTTTGCTTTTTCACCTATTAGTACAAATAATAACAATAATATGAATTGTGACTGAGGCAAATGTGAATACCAATCCATTTAGTTTCCTAAAAGGGCAGTTTCAATTGTGGTGTAAACTACAGCCAATATTTTCTATATTCCATTTAAAACTGTGCTTTCTTTGTACTCTTTAACAAATGGACAAATACCATCAGGGTAGGCTCAGGCTGGCTAACATTTTCACCAGATGCACCAAGAAATGGTTTCTACCAGCAATTTAATTTTATGCTTTATTTTCAAAGCATTGTGCAACTTCCACAACAGCAAATCCCATGCCAGCCAAATTTCATTTAAAATGCAATCCATTTCCTAAAAATGAACAAGTAAAATGCTTGTCTGAGTCTGTACTCGACCTTAAATCACAGACCACTAACCCCTCCTGGCTTTCAGCAACAACATTGAAAATGCATTTATCCACTCATGCCCCCCTTTTATTGAAAACATTTTATTCCCATACTTAATGTCCAAATCATGTTCTTAACTGGTAAAAAAGAAAATCTATCATATGTCTCAGTTCTGACCACCTGACCAACATTTTCTTATTTCATGAAAGAGAAGCATTCAATTTCATACTCATTGTGCAGTCAACCTCCGAGAAAGAGAGGGAAGTATACCACACTACAAGGAGCTCACACTTCTTATCGACACCTTAAAAAAAAAGCCAGCATCACATATCTTTGTTTTTTCACGAAGAAGCCAAAGTCTCTTTCCCACTTCTTCACTTTGGAATGGCAAATACAGAGTGTAGGAGATAGTATCAAACTGGGAAGCATCCAAAAATTGTTAATTTTTAATATTTTCAGGGGTTAACTTTTTTAAACTTGACTTTGAGAAAACTATAGACATGAAACAAAATATAAATGTTTCGTAAAAAATAAAAAAAACTCTAAAATAATCAAAGTAGCTGAAGAGGAGTGGTCTAGTACAATAATACTTTCAAGGCAAGACTTTTATGAGGATGACTCATGAAAATATACAAGAAGATGGAGGGAGAGATTTTTCAAGAGGACAATATCTTTTGTTGAAATCTCTACAAAATGGCCACCCAACGTGGGACTCCGCATTCATACATTCACCATGCTCTCAGGCCATTCAACCTGCAAAATGCAATCAACACATTTCACACCTCATCCATTCACACCCTCTCTTGGATTCCTGGAGGATCCCCCACGCCAGTATCACACGTCTAAAAAAAGAACCCCCTCTCTTAGTACCCCTTCAACACTCCATCTCTTTTTTTTACAGTGTCTTCATCTTTTTTCATCCTCATCTTTGCCAATGAATTCTCTTCCTTAGCATTTGTTTTTCTTCATGGAAAAATCTCCAAAATTTAAAGAAACCCTTCTCTCCTCAAAGTGCGGACTCTATCTGTTTCAGTTCCTCTCTGGATACAGGTGTGGCAGCTGTCTCCTGGATTTGTGGGATCAGCCTCTCATCTATCCCAGTTTCACTTGTCTTTTTCTGAGGCGTCCCAATGGCACTCTCCCTCCTTCCATAAAGACTGTTGCCGTCAGCGGCAATGCTGTTCCCATCCTCCCTGCCAATGTTGCTACCAGCCTCTTCATCATCATCCCCCTGCTCCTCTCCCTCCTCATCCTCATCAATGGGTGCCAAAACATCTGTCATCTGTGGTGCTTCCTGTCCATTGACACCACAACAGCTACAGTGTCTCAAGGTTGGAGCTAGGAAACTTGCTCCAGCAGACAGTAAGAAGAAACTAAATAGAAGATAATACGTGCATTTTAATAAGTGAGGAGAATTAGTATTCTTAAATAATCAATCTTAATACTGACACAATGTAAGCTAATATAAAGTAAATGGATATTTTGTCCACATTCAGGGCAAAATAAATAACACCTTCATTTTTTCAAGACTTTTCCAAAATGTTGATATCACTTCACAGATAAAAAGAATGGTTGAGTCAAGTGATAGAAGAGGAGGAATTTAAAAATTACAAAAATATTAAATTTTCTCACTGCTATTATGATTCATAAAACGTATCTGCCAGAGTTTAAGCTAAAGTTAAAGACCCCCATAATTTCCAACATATTTTGAAAAAGTAATTGTAAAAGATATTGTACTGAAGCATTCTGGACATGCATGGACAACCTAAAATCAGTCATACTTGCATTTTTTATGAGGGTAACATGGGAAATAGTGGTATTTATAAGCATAAAAGTACCCTTTTTTAAACATGAATTCCACTTTCTACTTTAATCAACCAAGCCTGTTGGAGTTGGGGAATTATGTCTGCCCATTCATCTTCAACAATATCGTGACGGACTGCCCAAGAGTCACAACAATTCAGCCAGCCAATTTAGCAAGCAATTCAAAAGTAGAGGGACATATGTTTATGAAGTATAGTAGATGCTCTGCAGTTTCTCATTGTCAAATTCATTTTAATTCAACAATATCATTATATTCTTTTTAAACCATGTCTTATGGCACTATTTCATGAGTAAAATAATGAATAACATTGCTGTGTGTCATCGTATCTTCCCATGTCATTGCAATTAAACATCTCCATATAATATGCTAGGCATTGGTTCTCTAAGTCACATGCAATGCAAACAATTGCATTATGAGTACTCTCCTACTCAAAAGCAGTTTTGTGATTACTTTTCAATCACTCCTCTCACACACACACACAAGAAGTTCCACAAAGTTCAATCTGATTTTTTTGTTTTTCCCTAAATACCTCAAAAATTGCATCCATCTCATTTTCAAGCACTAAGAGACACTACCAAAGTGTACACCATACAACACATCTACCACAACTACCACACAACTACCTATTCCATATAAATATATTCAATTGTAATCCAAGTAACTAAAAAAATTAGCTATTTAATACAGTCACTCTTAGAATAGGCCATAAGAAGCTCCATTTATCCTTTCAATTCATGTATTGATGGTTCACTAGGGGTATGTTCCAATTGGCTCTAATTCTCATTTCAAGGCTTATGGAGCACCAGTAATCACTGATCTCTTGTGTTTATTAGGATGCTCCATAATGTTACAGCTTCAGCTGTAGTGCTTTGAGTCATATATAGAAGGATGCATGCCCCCCTAGTACTAATTAAAAATACATACCTAATTAGCATGTTGACTAGAGAATTGGTGCATTTCTAAAGATGCTACAAATAGTTTCAAAAGATATTGGAAACACATGTTTTCAAAATTGCTTTTTCTACAAAACTACTTAGAAGTTAGAATGGATGCAAACATTTTGGAAAACTAGGGATTTTTCAATATTTTAATAATTGACAAAAATCATACATTTTTTCTTGTTACTAAAAGAGTCCCAGCTTTCACATCATTTCACATGTTGTAAAACACTCATGCTCCTTGGTATGAATATTCAAGTCATGCAACTTATTTTACTAAATGGAAAAAGTATTTGGATTTAATCCAGGATCAATATAATCTCAAAGAGAAGAAACGATACGTCAAGGAGACGATATTTTTATTTGAAAAAGAAATTAATATATAAATTCAACAATACAATTAGATAGGAATCGGCTACTAAAAGGGTTGCTTTTTACATGTTTAGCCAAATAATGGAAAGACAGTAATTTATTGTTGAAAATGGCTTAATTATTTTTTTTAAGCATTCGCCATGGCAATTAATACACCTTTGCATGCACTCCAACTAATTTTTGTTACACTTTTTCCACTCCAATTGAGGTTCCTATAAAACATTGTTTTGGCATATATCAACGGCTTCTTCTGGTCCCAAAAACTTTGGCCACACAATTTTTTCTTGATAAACGAGAATAAAAAGAAGTCATTTGGTGCTAAATCAGGCCTGCATGGAGGATGACCCATCAATTCAACGTTTTGGCCAGTCAAATAGGTAGTTGTTTCAGCTGATTTGTGAAAGCTTGCATTGTCATGACAAGGAATGATCCTTTGTTGCTGCTTCTTTTTCCATATTTCACCAAGCACTTCTGGCAAATAAATGCTTGTGTATCATTCAGAATTCATGACTCTATGTTGCTCTAACAATACGGTTACCACATGTCCAGTTATTCCGAAGAAACAGGTGATCATTTGCTTCAATGTGCTTCGTGCACGAATCACTTTTGTTGGATTTTGCTCGTTTTGGAAGACCCATACAGTGGATATGCTGGTTTGTCTTGGGCTCATATGCATAAATCCAAGATTTGTCATCTGTGTAGATGTCATACACAGCTTTTGAAGCACTGCGATTGTATTTCTTGAGCATTTCTTTTCACAAATTGACAAAAGCATCTTTCTGAGCTTTTGTCAAATTATCCAACATAAACAAATTTTTTTCATAGCTAAATGTTCATGCAACATCTTATTGATGCTCATCATGCTAATCCCCAAAGATGCCTCAATCTAAAGATAAGTCTCATGACAATCTTCCTTCACTAGTTCTTGCACACTATCAATGTTTTCTGGCACAACAACTGATTTTGAACAACCTTCATGGCTTTCATTGCTGAGCAAACGGCGACCATGATGGAATATGTTATACCAGCATTTCAGAATGGCAAAGGATGGGGCTTCATCACCAAAAGTGGAAGTAAGTTGATCGATGCACACCTGTCTTGATAATCCATCGTTGAAGGTCATAAAAAATCATCGCACAAAAGTGTTCATCAGTTAACTCCATTTTTATACTGAGACAAAATTTTTGAGTCTTTGTAAACAACAAAGTTATGATCAAACGACAAAATATTCTGAAGAAAGTTAGCTATAAAAGGGCCAAATTTTCAGATGGAAATGTCAGATGGCACCTAAGCACTTAGTGTTGTCAAGGCTATAAATATAAATAGCAACCCTCATATGTACCGGGTGTGGCAACGTAACTTCCTTTTTTGAAAGCGTTTTTCATTTGAAAAAAGGAAGTTATGTTACCATGCCCTGTATAACAGCTGATTTGAGAGCATATTATTCATAGCTTAAAATGTGGCTCATAGCACCAACTTTCAGAAGTTACTAATTATAAGCATGAAAATCAAATATGTGTCAATCCATAAACCAATATTTTAATTTATACGAGAATATTTTAACGTCACACTTACCCTGCAGCCATGAAGAATGGTACATCATAACTGTGAGTTAAATCATACACAATTCCGGCCAAAGGAGATCCTACCACTGCTGCTGCCCCTCTAAACAGAATCAGTAGTCCAAATGCATTTGTAAGCTTGTCAAGTCCCAGTAGATCCACCAGTATTATGGACGTCAAGGAAATATATCCAGCTGAAAATAAATGTACAACACTGATCAGTATAAATAAAGTTTAGATAAAAATGAAAAGCTTGTAGAATATTATGTGGTCATATTACATTATTGCTACTACAAGATATTCTTAGGATGAAGATACAAATTATGCACAGTATTTATACATCCAGAGACTTCAGAGCAAATAAAAATAAAGGATTTCCAGTTTTAAAGGGCTATTAAATCTATAAACGAGATTAAAAGGCTTGTATAAATAGTATTGGGAACAATTTTTTCCTGATGTGTGTGTGAAATGCTAAATTCAGACTATTGGTTAAGAGTTTACATGATCGCAGATTGTACTGGTATCGATACTATGACAGTGCATACCATTATCATTGAACATTTGGTGATGTGAAAGATCTGTGGTAAACTCATCCTGAAGGTCTTGATGGATGGCCAAAAGCAGAGTCGAGTGTCTGCTTGTGAAGACCTCCTGCAATGGCATCACAACGATTTCCCAACTTCATTATAGTTCCAACTTGGCACCAGCAGACTATTTCCTATTCCCATAAGTGACACCCTCCCTCAAAGGACACCACCATGCAACCTTAATTACAGCATACCCTTAAGGACTTTCTGGAATCCGCCTACCAGGGAGCCTTCAAGTCATGGAAAAGACACTGGCAAAAGTGTGTCAATGCTCAAAGGATGTACTTTGAAGAATTTTGAGCAATTGTAGCTATATCTGAAATAATCTATTTTTATGAAATTTTTCCTGATACTTTGTGTACAAACTATGTAAGTAATTGGATCATCGTAAAGGCAAGAAATGTTAAAGATGAATGCATGAATCTAAAGTGGAGTTCAGCATGACCTCATACAGGGAATACTTCATGCAGCATATAATATCATGGAAATAACTTAAATGAATGCAGAGCAAACTTCAATGTCTTAAGAAATTTCAATAACTAAATTATTACAGGCAGAATATGAAGACAAGTGAACATAGAAAGAATATTTGGAGCATCTTTATGAGAGAAAATAAATCAACATCAGGATACAGGAAGAAGAAGATACTGTTTAATGATGATGAGAGAGGACAGCTCTCAGAACTGAATTTGATGTTGCAGTGTACAGCTTTATGGGAAAACCATGGGCCAAAATTTGATGAAATACCTATGGAATTGATAAAAAATTCAGGAGAGAACCTTGACAGCTCAATGACCTAATATCAGAGAGGAGAAACACTGAGGGACTTCAAGATGAACAAAATTGTTTGCATATCAAAAAATGAAAAGGCAAAAATATATGAAAACTTAACAATGCTTAACCTGATGACCCATATATTGAAGATTATCATAAATATAATGTCATAGAATGGAGAGGAGAGGAAAATAATAGTTGTTAGAAATTTTGGAAGGAGGGAAGGGACAAGGAAAGCTTTTCTTACTTTCATACGAAGGTAGGCTGAAAACTAATGCACACATGCTTGTAGACCACAAATTAAATGGCCTTCAGAAGCACTCCTGATGGCATGTGGAAGTAACATTCCCCTCAACATGCATGCACAGAATTTAGGTCATTCCACTCATCCAGTGTATTTTGAGAAGCGAAAGTATAGAGATATGTTCTAGTGTTATGTCGACGCAAGTTAAACAGCATGCTGTTGTCGAATTTTTGACTGCTAAAAAAGTGACTCCTACTAAGATTCATTGTCATTTAAAGGCCATTTATGGTGATGATGCTGTTGATAGGTCTACTTTAAGACAACATCCATCTTCTCCTCAGGGAAGTTCAAAAGACAATCATCCACAAAAAAAACTTTTCTTGACTGTGTTTTGGGATGCTCACCGAGTTTATGTGACCGATTTTCTGGAACAAGGGGTAATGGTAAATTCTTCTCAGTATATACAGACTCTAAAACACCTCCGATGTCAAGTTTGTAGTGTTTAAGATAGCCTGGTGCCAATAATCTTGCAACATGCAACGCTCATCTACACACCTCACACGCAATTGGAGAGGCTCTGCGAAACCTGAAATTTGAACCGATTCTATACCCTCCTCATTCCCCCGATCTTGCACCTTGCAATTTTTATTTTTTTCCTCAACTCAAGAGACACCTCAAGGGTAATTATTGCACCTCGGATGATGAAGTAAAGGCAGCTGTCAAGTCCTGGATTCGAGAAAAGTCGGAAGGGTTTTTCAGTGATGGAATGAAAAACCTTATTACACGATGGGAGAAATGTGTTAGCCTAAACAGTAACTATGTTGAAAAATAAATACATGATAGTTGGCTAGGCAAGTACACCTATTCAATAAGGAAAGTTGAGACACAACTACTTTTTGAACAATACATGAATGCTCCTGTGTAGTGTTGATTGTCCAGCTTCATCAACATTAAAATCTCTGAAACTTCAATTATAAATGTGACCAAGTAGGATATCTTAAGAGAGAACATACAATTCTTCCATTATCTAGTAAAAAATCATATTATTTAGCTTATATTAAAAAAATTGTCAATTTTCAATGCAATATCACTTTCTTAAACCCATATTACAGATTTTTTGAGTGCCAACTCATAGTTTTTTATAAAAATTAAAATGAATAACATCATCAATTGTAAATTAACTTTTGAACTATTAACTAAATGAAATAATATATTGAGGAATGAATTCATAATTTTAGAAATAAACATTTTCCAATTGTACGCCATGTTACATGATTCTTCCTACTGTAACGATTTTTAACTAATTTGGAGTCAATTTTATACAGCACTAGACATAATTTCAAGGTATTCATTAAGATTTCACAGGCAGGAAAATACAAAGCATCTCCTTTAACAGGTATTATGTCATTTACTTTGATCACAGAACAAAGCTGCACAAACATAATTATTATCAGTTACAGTGGAAATTAAACAGAAAACATGCCAATTAGTCCTGAGTAGGTGAATCAGTTTGATATTTAATGCATGGGCATTTAATCGATAAAAATGATCCATGAAATTATTTCATACACATAATATTATTTTTAAATAATTAAACTAATTAAACAGTGAATTCCCAAAAAATATTTCTGAAAATCCCCTAGGCAAGGATATATTTATGAGTACTTACAAATGGCAATTCCAAAAGCAATGGACATGGCCACAAATGAAGCATAATTATAGCAGAATGGTGTGACTGCAATTGATATGGCGGATCCCAATAAGCATAGGTTGTTAAGCAGCAAGGAATCCACCTGGGGAAGATCAGCCACAAACCCACAAACAACCCTCCCCACTGTGTTGGTGATTCCAATTATGGACAGTAAGAAGGATGCAGAGCCAGGATCAATATTCTAAATAGAGAAAGAAAATAAAATCAATTAGCTAACCCATTAAGCTTTCATTAAAGGTATGGGTTTTAAATACATACTGAAATTTCGGCTTAACAATCTATTTATACATTGTAATATATAGTATTTCATCAAAATGAGATAGGATATATACAACCAGTGATATGGGATACTTATTATATGGGCCTAAATAGCTGAAGATAAAAATATGCCGTTTATTTTAAGTTTGTTATTTTAAAAAGAAAAAAGTTTTGACTACAATGATTTGGATTTTTTAGCCACTCTTCGTATTTTCATCAGATTTCCTAGGAACTGAACCCCTATATGAGTATGCCTGTGTATGCAACACTAGGTATGTTCATACAATACTATGTCTCTATATACCTATGGCAGGACTCCAAACCTTCAACCTTTGAGTTAGCAGTTAGGCATGTTACCGACCTGACTAACTTGGCTATTTGATCATTTGGAAACCCCTAATTTTTTTGCCAAATGAATAATTACAGTTAATTTTCTGAATATTCTAGATAAAACATTAACTAATTACAAAGGGGCATTTATGTTACATGTTACATTTATAGTTTAATTTGAGCCTAAAACCATGTTATTTTTCCTAAAAGTAATATATTTTTATTAAAGTGATGTACTATTTTTAAGTTAGAAAAGTATTAATTGTCAAAGTGGTGTCATTTTTATAATTCAGTTTTCAATTGATATTAATGAATACATTTGGGGACAATAGTTTCCTTGAAGTTACAGGAAATTCAAGGTGCTATCTTCACTATTTAGGAATTACATATCTGCTATTTGCATTCCATGAATTTCTTTCCCTCCCTATGTTTTCTTAGTATCTAATTTTCCCTATCTGCTCCCCTCTGCTCTTCCTCCTCTCTGCTCTTTCGCTCTTGCCCTCTGTGCTCTTTCACTCCTTTTCTTAGCCTTCCCCAAATGAAATTAGAACCCTTATGGGTAGCATATGATCTAAGAAGTAAAAGCTATATATTTGTTACAGTTAAATTATTGAACTGATCATACAATAATAAAAATCAACAGCATGATGATCTTTCATAAGCAGCTACTGCATATTATCTGTAAAACTATCACATTACAATTTTGCCATTGAAAACACAATACACTTCCTATTCTTCAGGGAATGTGGGAATATTAAGCTAATTATACAATTTGTGGCATTTTATTAACATCATTTGGACATTCTAATAATCTATTTCTTATGCTATGGCAGGCACGATGAATGAAAATTCATAACATAATGCTTGAAGCAGATGTGAATATGTCTAATGCACTATCCAACATTTATTTATCATATTGCAACAGAATATCTCATTTTGCAAAATAAAAAGTTTTATTTACCACACTCCCATGAAGTCTTAAGAAGTACAAACATCATAATGCTCACTGATATATTAGAAGAGTAATAGGTACTACACTGGACATATTAGAAGCAACTTCATTGCAAGGATAAAATATATTGAAGGTACTGTGAAAAGATAGATAGTGTCTCCCAAATGATGAGATACTTTCAAGAGACTTCATGAAATACCTCCTTACAGTGCAACACATTGCCACAAGTATTCCCTCCCTCACACTATCTTTCTTTTTCCTCTGCTTACTTCACAAATATACGTAAATCAATGAAAGCAGAAATTATTGACTTTGTACCCAAAAACAGCTCAGTGATCCATAACTTGCACATTAATGTAGTTTTTTAAATAGTGCAAAATTTCTAATTTTATTTGGCTTTCTTCGTCATCCGTTAGAAAATCTTTAATGAATGTTACCTTATCCACCCTCAAAGTTTAAAGCACCTGCTCACATAAGTTCCCTCGATATCTATCTTAGGCAATCAGGATGACAAGCCCAAAAATTGTAATTTCATTGACAAATACAACATAAAAAGCTGGAAACAACTTTTCAAAAAGTAATAGAAAATGTATCATTATTTATGAAATATCACAAAAGTATTTGTAAAAGATTACCATAAAAGACAAATAAGTTTTCATACTTCTGCTTAAAACTCTTTCCAAAAAATCTTTATAATATACATATATGAATAATCTCATAATGAGCAATTATTACATAAGGCTAGGAGAGAAAATAGGGGGCAGACTTCACTCCAGAGGACATGATGTCATCACCAGTTCACTATTTTTACCTGTAACTTTGCAGCATCCACTAAGTACACAAATGGTACATAGAGTCCCAGCATTCCAAATACATTGCTAATTCCAATTAGAAGAAAAATAGGATCACGTAGCAGAGAAACATCCATCATTGAACCAAGAGCTGATTTAAATGCTTCTGGCAATGGCAAGCAGGGGCACAAGTCAGCTACAAGAGAAATAAACCACAAGCACAATGAATATTTAAGTGCATAACCTCCTCATTTTATAATTCCCTCTTGAATTACATATAAAAGTCAAAGCTTTCAAAAAAATGGATGAATAAAAACATTGATATTTTCTTCCAAGGTTTAACAAAAATTATTCCAATACACTTTAAAATTAATAGACAATAATATACAGGTTTTGTGTGTGCCTGTATGTGTCAAAGCAGTTAAATTTTCTTCAATAATTCTAAAATCAACCTAGACTTTTCTTGGAAGCTATCATGAAACAGCAGCAAATTGAATTTTAAAAACACATTTACTTATTCAAAGATAACCATCAAGTAATATTCAACACATACTCCAAAAAATGAGTGATTATGAATACATTATTATTACTATTAAATATGCTATATAAGGAGGTAAAAACATAAAATTAACATGAGTGAAACTCTTTTGAAAGAACTTACGAGGTGGCTTCTCTGGATCCCTATAAGCAGCAGCTCTATTGTACTCAGTATCACTCTCTGCCCCAGCTTGGAATTTGGGCAAGGAAAGAACACTTTGTCGATATGCAGTCAGGGAACGTTGAGACTGATATTCTGGTAAGTTAACAACTGAGCCTGAATAAAATATATCCTTGCGAGAAAGAGGGCGTATAAGATGTTGTCTCACTGCTGCTACAGCACTGCCCTTTGAAGTAAGACTTTCGTTATCCACCTGTCGTGCAAGACCAAAGAATAAAGGTTCATCTCAGTTGCAATATAGTACTTATAAATATTGTATGAAATAAGTTCTGCAATAAAAATCAATATTTATGTAATTTACAGAAAAATAGAAGCAAATACAAGTGCTTTACATTTTTAGCTGCAAGTATGAATGTTTTCATGAAATATTATGTGTATGAGAAAATCTGAAGATACACTGATGCAAGAGAACAATGATTAACAAGATTGATGATTTTTATCATCAACTTCAGAAATGTTATTATATTGGATAAAATAATTTCAATAAGCATTGAATTTCATACAGTTCAAGCAGAGCGGAGGTCATTAATTATTGTAAAATTATTGCTGCTGTTGTCATTGTGCAGGTAAAGTAAAAAAGAGAAGATGAAAAATTTTGGAAAGAGTGAAAGAAGATCTGTGAGCAATTTGGCTGTAAATGTGAAGTTAGGTAAATTCCTTTAGCCAATAATAAGAAACTAAATTACGTTATTTTGGTCAGCCAGTGACCATCAATGGTGAGAGGTACAGACTTGACAGTGAGACGACATCAGTACTGCAGCACTGTTTCATGTCAAGTTATGGGTCAACATAAACCAATCGTGCATTCACTAGACATCAAACAGTATTATATTACTGATATCTTCTCCCTGTCAAGCCCTTATCATTCCCCATTGATGGTAACCGGCTGAATGAAATTACATTATTTAATTTCTTATCATTAGCAATAGGAATTTACCTAACCTCACATTTGGAAAGTATGCCAAGGAAGAATAAAATTTTTCCACAAGGGGTTTTCAGGATAAGTAAAGATAATAAATGCATGGAATGACCAACAACTTATGTAAATTACTTCAATATGTTATCTCTTGGTTTTCTTTACTTCACCACATGAAAATGAAGGAAGGAACTGAACTAAAAATGAGGCAGTGGATTCAGAAAAAGAAATAAATATGCGTAAAATAGGAGATTCAGAAGTAAGTAGACCATGAGATACACTTGAGAGGTGTAGGCAGATTTGAGGAAAACAAATTGATGTCTAAATATATCAATATTCTATTAAAAATCTTTTAGGTCAATTTCAGTTTCCTAATTATATAATAGTCATGTTTATGCCAATCATGTTTATACTGCAGGTGTAAGCAATCATAATATTTCTTTCTATATTCATTCATAAAATGCACAATGACAGTAAATGCCCCAGAGAAGTATTTCAAGTTAAATGATTATCATAAAAGTGAGAATATAAGGCTGGTGGCATGGTTATCCAATATAAAAGCTCTAATTTTACCATTTCATTACTTACATCCATTTTGGACCACATATCATCAGTACAGTTGTTGTTACGGCTTCCTAGGAATGATGAATTAGAGAGACGTAGTTGCAAGGATGTTTTCCTATGCACATCACCATTCACATTTAAATTTGATCGACTAGAACGTCCTGTGCTCCCTGCCTGCCCTGAACCTTTGACAGAACTTTTTCTAAGTCTGTCAAAAAAGGGCACAGAACCATTTTTGGGCAAACCAGGAGTCTAAAGAGAGAGAGAGAAACATTTTTTTAGTTGAATGGATTTGGGCCAAATTCTAAACTGATGAATAAGGACACATTAAAATACAGAATTAAAAATGGAAAGAAAAATATCTACTCTCAATGGCCCTATTCTAAATTTAGGTCTACATAAATATGCTACCAATTAGATGATAATGTAAATTCTTCTACAAGTTTCTATTGTGCACAACAATCTTCCTATTCAGCTATTTAAATGCTTACGACAAGGATTTTGGCAGCAAATTCCAAAGTAGATGAGATAAGTCCTCCATTCTTCACATGTATGGAAGATAATTCTTTATCATATCATATAATCATTTATTCACCTTTGATAAACTATGTACATAAATTAGCTAAATAAGATTAGAACATGTTTCTTTTACATTGAATGGTTGTGACTTTGGTTTGTGAAAATGAATATCTCTACAGCCTAAAACTGTTTCACCACTCGGGAAAAATATTTAAAGAAGTAGACTTTTCCTACATTACAATTTGGCTCCTCCACATTTATTTACCTGAGTAGAGAAAGCAGGCTGGGATGCATTCCGAGGCATTGCTGGCCGTGGAAATTCTACTTCCGGTTCTATTCCTGAACGAGCAGCCACTGCCTCAGCAAGTGGCTCCTCCCTCACAACTTCCCCCTCTGACATACGTTTCCCAGTGCTACTCTTTCTCCTTGTACGTGCAAGCTCAGCAGCAGTTGAGATGGCCACAGATGTAGAGTTCAAAGCAGAGTGCGCTGATGGTGCTGGAGGTGGTCCAGTAGTTGTAATAATTGGATTTTCACCTGATAAGTAGAGCATAACATGTTAATGACCAAAATCCAATAATTTTAATCAGCACAATGGCCTTAAATATGAATATTTTTGGAGAAACAAAACATCACATGGAAACTTAAGATTATAAATTAATGCAACCTAAGAACCAGTTGTCTTCATCCTACAATTCAAAATGAATATGCATCTAAAAAAAATGTACACAAGAAGAGATCACCTAGTGTGAATGAGTTATGAGAATTTTCATTCCTTTTGTGAAGTAATAACTGACATTCATAAAATTTAGGAAAGATTCTTCAATCTCGAAATGATTCAAACCACACTAGTTAATTTTCAAACAATTTAACTATACCACAATTTAACTATTATGAGAATGTTCATATTTTTTTGTGGAGTAATAACTAAAATTTATGCAAATTTAGGAAAGATTCTCTATCTCAGAATGATTCAACAGACAGTAGTTAATTTTCACACAACTTCACCACACAAACACATGTTATGCCGAGCTCATTTGACTTTGAATATTAAATAGATGTCAAAATAATGGTAAGGTAAAGCTCGGTAAAATAATGGTAGGGTAAAGCTGTGTTAAAAAGTTGCCGAGTGCATATTTTCTTTAATCACTGCATGATGAACATTACAAATGATCGCAAAATGACACCTGTCACTTTCAATTCTTTATATTTGGAATAATTAATCAACAAGTCAACAGAGTGGGAAAACTTGAATCAATGCATACAAATATGCAGGGAATTAAGCATTGGACAAGAAAAGACATGCTTAGTCAAAAGATAATGAGAATTTACAAAAATGAAATTTCTAAATCAATAAAAGTGAAGAAAGGGAATTTTATCGCTGAGGGAATGGCAGCCATGATGGAATTCATCATACCATCATTTCGCAGTGGCAAAGGATGGGGCTTCATCGCCAAAATTGGAAGTAAGTTGATTGATGAGCTCCTGTCTTGATAATTCATGTTGAAAGTCGTAAAAAATCATCGCACGAAAGTGTTTGCGAGTTAACTCCATTTTTTTGCTGATATAAAATTTTTGAGTCACCATAAACAACACAAGTTATGATCAAATGACAAAATGTTCTGAAAAAGGTTGGCGTTAAAAGGGTCAAACTTTCAGAAGGAAACGTCAGATGGCGCCTAAAGCACTTTGTGTCGTCAAGGTTATAAATATAAATAGCAACCCTCGCATATGCGGTTGAATACAGCATGGTAACAGAGATTTGGACATTAAATCAAACCTTCTTTAGTGGAGAAAAAAGGGGTCTCAAATGCTATGTGAAACTCTCTTAAAAGCTGTATAGCATGATTATCTACACCATGCATATTGTTTACTGTGCTCATAATAACAGGGACCATCTAGATTCACTTTTAGATTGGATTGACGCACTTATCTGCAGTTATGGCTATCTGTAGGATCACCCAATATGAACATTACTGAGAAGATTTCTCTAATGGGAAAGAATTGAGATAAGATGCATGCATAATTTGCAATAACTGTGGACAAAGGTATGGAGAGCATACACAGGTGCTCCATTATCCAAGAAGTTATTTTTTTAGAACAGTTTCATAAGATTCCAAACTTTGGTGGAGATTTTAACAAGCAACAAATAGACCATCATCAGCCACTGGATGAAGTAGACTATTGCACATGGACCTTAAAGATATCACAATTTGACAAAGCATTTACTTCATAATTGGAATGGAAAACTGACATTATGTTCAATAATACTAAGCTTGCTCAGTCAGAATTGAAGATTAGGCTACAAAAATGCTCCCAAAAGAGTTAAGTACCTATATGATTAAATACTAAAAATATGATGGTAAAAATAGAGTTTTTACTTTATAAAGGTAGTAATAATACATGAGTATTTCTTGTGAGAACACAAAAGTACTACGAAATATTGCATCATGCTTAACAATAATGGAAAAAAGATTGCACTCTTGCATTAATATAATTATGTGTACATCCCCAATGAAGGCGTAATTTATACAGAATATAGAGAAGTGTATTGTTTACTACGAAAAAAAATTAAATTTACCAAACTCGAATATTAAACTTTAGGTACGAGGATTATTTCATTGGAAATAAAAAATAAATGCTTAGATTGACAAGTAGCGTGACATAAAAATATTCATCAGGTTACGCAACCCAACAAACATATAAGTAGGTAGGTGTGCATATCTTCGCTGCATGTTAGTACACCAAATTATCACAAAAGGCTTAGCAGCTCTGTTAATATGAGACTGTGCAACACAATAATATGTGGAACAATATTTTAAACCTACAAAAGAAGTAAATATTAATTCAAAAGGCTTTAAATCTTCTCACATATAGTTTAGTATTTATGAATAGTTACACCTGCATTTTTCAAATGATACAGAGAGGAAATAATGTTACCATTAAGACCTGTGTAAAATAACATATGCAAATGTACTTTTGATTTGGGCATTCATGAGTCATTCTCTACCACTTTGTGCCAATGGAAACATCAAAGCACCATTCCTTTTTCAAAATTAAATATCTTCAAAATCTACCTGCAAAATGAGATCACTACATGTATATGTACATAATTTAAGATAATACGTAATATTATGCTCGAATACATGTGGTTTTGTCTGTATTCATAAAAAATCTCTTACTTCAATCTTATTCAAATGTGTGAACTCCACAATGCTTTCAATGGTAAGAGGAGTGAAAAAATGACAGATTTATTGGATCTCACTCATAATGTAATGGCAAAAATATTAGTTGTGAAAGTCATCAGAAAAAAATTACTGTTTTTTTCCACATTTGCAGTACCCAATTTGAAAACTATCATAACATAAAATTGTTGCATTGAAATGCATGTTAGCGGGTGACTCCATTAAAAGTTACGGTTGCGGTATCTCCCGCAGTTTCTTGAAATTTAATGATAAATTATCAAGCAAGACAACATTATTGTATGTCCATAATGAGGACTAATGTAATGAACTGACAATATATTTTGCAATTGATACAAGTAATCATGCCAATAAGAAAAAATATTCACCCTTTCCAGTGGATAATTACCCTCCTTATTCCCTCTGTTAAGTTTTGTGTTCATAATGATGATCAAGATATTAAGAAATATCTAAGATTACTAAATAAAACAGTTTCTGGCGTAACTTGGTGGAAAATCTTCATACTGACTTTTAATAATCAAACCACTTTACTTTTCCACATAAACTATGTTACTAGTTTATGTGGAAAAGTAAAGTGGTTTGATTATTAAAAGTCAATCTAAGATTACATTTCCACTTAAAACCATATTTTTTCTGTGTTTAATAGTTTCACATGATTAAACCCTCCTTGCTACACACACACAATGATCTCTGTGTGCAAATATACAATGGTCAATTGCTAGTATATAAAGTAAAACATCTTTAGAATCATAACACCTTCAATCAGTCAATCATTACAGTGCAGAACACAATCATCAGCCAGATACAAATCAAACAACTGAAAATATTTCCCTACTAGTAATTTTGAGAAAAAAATATGTTAAACAAAACTTGCAAAAAGCCATTTGTACTTGAAACTGATGTAAACTATTTTGGGGTCAAACTTATTTCAAAACTACCCATATTTGCTTTTGTTTATAAGTTTGCTTTCACTTGAGCAAATCGTCAACGGAGGCCTATTTAATCTTACAGGAGGATTATGGAGTCTGTTCTTTCCTATAGCACAGCTATAACATGGTTTGAAATGTATAAAGAGGATATACAATCAATTTCAAAGGAAGGTGGACACAGACCCCAAGTGACATCCTTTAAGGAAGTAAACATTAAAACTGCTGCTGTTATTGTGAGAAAATATTGTTGATAATATAAGGAGTACTATCAGAAATATTGACCTATTCATTGAGTGTCACCCACACCTTGATAACAGAAAAATTGCACATAAGACGAATACATGAAACCCACCATAAAATTGCAAGTATCTCAAAAAATTAATTGTTCCTCATCTCACTAGTCCAGACCTAACCCAATGTGACTTTTTCCTGATACTCAATGTTGGAGAAACATCTTCATGGAAAGCATTTTTCATCATAAGAAGCAGTTGTAGTCGAATTGAATATGTTACAGCTTGTAATAGTTGGTGCTGGTACAGCACTGGAGTTGGCCCACATGCAGCTACACACCAACAAACTTGTACCACATATACATTACAAATTAAACTAATAACATTACATAACACTAAATTCATGCAAATAAAAAATTATGATCATTCTTTATTGAACATCCCTCAAAAGTAATTATCCATGTACATACATTGACACAATCAGGAAATTGGTCAAAAACTCCTCCAAATATGTAATCCGCTGAGATCATGAAGATAGTTTCCTTTTCATGAATACAATTCTGTCCTTCTTTCAACATAGAGTAGGTGAACTTGAAGATAAAGGCTATCCAGCATATCTCCCCTCATACCTGGTGCAGGAGTGGTTTCCTTTTTGTTCCCAGCCATATCAGAGGATGAATCGGCTGCACTTGCTCCACCACTTGAGCCTGAGCCTCCGCCTCCAGCCACTCCATTCCCTGATCCGCCACCCCCACTGCCTCCCCCTCCTGCTTGCTTCACCTCAGAAATGGTAGGCAGGGTTGGCACAGTTGGCACTGGGGTGATGGGTGTCCCAGGGACCATCATCATGAGTTGGTCCAGGTTGAAGCTGTTTTGCCCAATCCACCACAAAATAAGGGGTTGTATTATTCAGAACACACCTGAGAAACAGCTGAAAGTAGATTCTTTTCTCAACAGATACACCCGTGCCATGCTCAAACGAGAATATTCACTAAAGGCTTACTGAAACTACAATGACAGCGAAACTCTTTAATTGAAGTACTACTGTGGAAATATAGAGGATGTGACAAACATGAGTTAAGTCAGCCAAAACTAATTTATTGAAAAGGGGTTATAAGAACACTGAGCTAAGAATTTTAAAGAATTAATGAAGAATCTCAAAGATAAATTATTTTAATGAAAATTCTGTCCATTTTTAATGCTGGAAAGGAAAAAAATAAGTATTTGTTTGGATGAAATATGTGAGAATAAAGAGCAAAGAATATTGCTAGTAGAGAAAAAAGCAGATCCGAGTTAGAGTATATAATCGCATGTATTCCTGCAGGGAAACATTTGATAGTGATGGGGTATTGGAATGCGAAGGTAGGCAAAGGAAGAGATGCTGATGAGGTGGGGGCCTAAGGTTTAGGTACGAGGAATGACCGTGGGGAGAAAGCAATTGAGTTCTGTAGGAGACAAGAGTTAGTTAGTCATCAACAACACTTGGTTTAGACACTACAAAAGGCATAAGTTTACTTGGAAAATGGCAGGTGACTCAGAAAGGTATCAGTTAGATTATATTCTGCTTACGCATAGGTTTAGAAACAGTGTGATCAAATCACACAGCTTCCCGGGAGCGGATGCGGACTCAGACCACAATTTGGTTGTTATGAAATGTAGCGTTCATTTCAAAAAGATAAGGCAGGAGCAGCGGCTTAGGAAATGAAATGCAGAAGCATTAAATGGATTAACAAGGAAGGAGTATCAGCAGGCTGTAGAGAAAATCATGGATGACGGTAAAGAGCTGAGTACTATCAAAGAAAAATGGGAATGTATCAAGAAAGGGATATTGAAAGCCGCAAAAGACACTATAGGAACTGATAACAGGAAAGGATAAGGAAACCATGGGTCACGGATGAGATGATTAAAAAGATGGATGAGAGAAGAAAATGGATGTATATAAACACAGTGTTAGACAAAAGGAAGTACAAAGAGTTTAATAATAAATTGAGATGGGCAACAAATAAAGCAAAAGAAGCATGGTGGAAGATTCAGCGCGAGGATATGGAAAGTTTGCAGAGGAAGGGTGGAATTGGTGTGCTATACAGCAAGGTTAAATCACTATCAGGAAGTCAGAAGAGAAGATCTGTGCTAACAGTTAGCGTTAAGTCAGGTAAGATTTAAGTTGACATAGAAAAGATCCAAGAAAGATGGAAGGAATATATAGAAGCACTGTATGGCAAAGAACTTAGGCCAACAAACTCAGACTTAGAAAGGGAACATGATGTAGAGGAAGATAGCTTTGGTCCAGGCTTACTCGATGATGAGATAAAAGGGGCATTAAAGGAGATAAAAGCAAATAAGGCCATGGGGTTAGATGACATTCTTGCGGAACTACTAAAAGGTTAAGGAAAATGTTGGAGGAAGACTCTAAATGGACTGATTCGTAGTATCTATGAGGAAGGAATCTGGCCAGAAGACTTTGTGAGATCAGTGTTAGTTCCTATTCCAAAAAAGGTAAAGGCTACATCATGTGAGGACTACAGAACAATAAGTTTGATATCCCACGCAGCTTAAGTTGTTCTCAGGGTCATCAACAAAAGGATAAAGAGTAGGGAAAATGATTACTTAGGGGGTGATCAGTTTGGGTTTAAGAAGGGGAGAGGCACATGTGATGCCATTGCTGTAATGGGATCACTTAATCGAGAGGAATATAGAATATAATCAGGACGTATTTGCCTGTTTTGCAGATTTCGAAAAGGCATTTGATAGAGTGTGAGAGTGGAAAAACTAATGAGTATATTTCAGAAAATAGGAATAGATTGGGAGGGCAGGAGGCTAATCCGCAACTTGTACATGCCTCAGACTGCTCAGGTGTGAGTGGGAAACGGAGGATCCAGATGGTCAGTGTTAGGAAGAGGTGTTAGACAGGGTTGCCCATTATCACCGGGGCTGTTGAACTTATATAATTTATCGTATGTGGAGGAAATACTTAAAGAGGTATGAGAGGAACTGGAGGTAGCAGTAAAAGTCGACGGGGAATTTTTAAATCAGCTAGGTTTGCTGATGACCAAGCTTTAGTTTGTCAGTCAGCCAAGGGGTTGCACGCATCGCTGAGTGAATTGGAAACTCAGTTTGATAGATATGGGATGAGAATGAATATTAATAAAACAAAGGTTATGCGATTTTCCAGAAAGAAAAAGCTAAACATGAAAATAGGAGGGCAAAAACTAGAGTAGATAGAACAGTTTACGTTTCTCGGCAGTGTTTTGGACCAACACGGTCAAAGTAGAAGGGACAAGAAGAAAAATTGCACTAGGCAAAGAGGCTTTTACAAGGAGGAGGAAGTTGATGATAGAGATGTTGAGTAAGGATGTTAAGAAAAGACTTGTAACGTGGTCAACAGGGTGGTCAACTTCAGTGACCACGTTTCCAGTTGACAAGACTGGAAACATGGTCACTGAAATGGGAGGATAGATGTAGATTGGGGGCTTTTGAAATCTGAGTGTGGAGAAGAATGGAGAAGGTGAAATGAACTAAAAGGAAAACAAATGAGGAAGTACTAGGTATGATGGGAAAGGAGAGGGGTTTGTTGGGAGAAATCCTAAGGAGGAAGGAAAATTGGATGAAGGACGTATTGATCGGAAGTGGGATATTGAAGACTCTAATAGAGGGAAAATGTTAAGCAAACTAGGAAGGGCAGGAACAGGATAAGGATGTTGGATTGGGATGAAGGGAGGAAAGAAGTACACAGAGATGAAGAGGGACCTGATGTAGATTAGGTTGCTGGATTGGGTTTTGTTTGGAGTTACAAAAATGTTTATTTGATTGTTGTGTCCATCCAAAACCTACCTCAACCAGCAGATTACCTTATAATAATAAAAGAGCAAAGATAACTAAACATCATGATTATTTATACCTAGTATGTATCCATAAATTTTCTTCATGTGAAAAGGACCTTTTATCATACTTGGCTATTGAATGACATGGCTGAAAATAGTTTATTTTCCAATGGTGTTCAGAATTGATGAAAGAATCATATTTATGTATTCCTTTGAAGAGGATAATTTCCATATTCTATTAAACTATTCCCTTGCCTTTAAAACCATATGTTAAATTAATAAGTGTCAAGGAATACATCAGAATCAAATTAACTTGAATAACTGAAGAAGCATGGCACTGTAATTCTCAATTGTACATAAACTAATTACCCATTTGAGTGAATAAGCTAATGATGAATTATCATGCGAAAAGTCATCAAACCATCTGGTGATCACTTTATGTGACCAATGCATAATATCTTAAGTGTTTATGTGGTATTTGGAAATAGAACTACACATCAATAAAAGTAATGTTTTAATTCCTACTTCAATGGTGTAATGAATTTTTTGCTATATTTATAAGAATCAATAATGTTTTCTATTCAATTATAATGGACTGAATTTCACAAAAAATTTTTCAACAAAAATGTCATGCTATGATACATTCTTTAAATCTTTCCAAATATTTATGAATCAATAACAAATGAAAAGTTATCTGTCAACAGTATCGTAACTCTTAGAAAACCTTGATGGAGAAATTAAAATTCAGCTCTCTCCCAATTTCCTTTCCAGTATTTGAGCTAAAAGGGTCATAGTAGCCTTGTGAGTAGAGTATTCAGCAACTGAGGGCCCAGGTTATATTCCCACTGACTTTAGGCACCCAATATTAAGTAGCATTTTTGAGTATAACATATTTCCCAGCCCATAAGACAAAGTGTGATTTTTTCAGGTTAGAATTTAAGAATGATAATTCCATCAGAGAGAAAAGATCAAACTATTTTCATGTTTACATTTAATATATATGTAGAAAATTGGATTGTCACAAAAAAATTAGCAGCTATGCATACACTATATTTGGGAATTTTTATTGGAAATACTTTCAACAATAGATCAAAGCTTTGTTGCTTACTACCAGCTGAAAACAGTGATATTATTGAAATTTGTAAAAAAAGTAATAATTTCCTTTGTCTGATGTAGGCAAAAATATGCAATAGTATCTATTTTTCAAGTTTATTGGCTTTTGCTTATAGGTCGAAGTTATACACATATACCCCCAACCCATAAGATGTAGACTGATTTTAGGCCACATTTTGGAGTAAAAATGTCCCTTATGGGCCAAGAACTATGGTAATTCATGTATCTATACCAGTGCCTTTCATTGTGCCTCCTGCCAGAAAGTTAAAGAATCCAGAAGATCAGATTGCATGGGTTTAGCTGGAAGTTATCTAGAAGCATAACCTATGTTTGAACCCATGACCCTCTGGTCAGTAGTAGCTCATCCCTATGCTACCATGACACCTTTTTATAAGATTGGTCGATATGTTGTTTAGCAATTGAAAATATTTTTAAACAGAGAAATGATTCCCATAAAACTGTCAACAAGTAAGATCAAGTATGCATTTTCATTTTCTTTATGAATGCCATTCGCAATGCATCAGTTGGCAGGAAAATATTTTATTCATTTGATAATGATTTCCCCTTTTAGCCAGCGAGCATCTGCAGAAAATTCGAGATAGAAATGTATAATTCACCTGGAATGAACACCAGGGTCTGCATTCAGTGGAATCTTTGGTCTCCTTTCCATGCTGCCATCTGGCAATTGCACCATGAAATATGAACCACCAATGGAACCCCTTTCCATCTGGAATCTCTTCTCTTCTGCCATTCGCTGCAAAAGTGGCTTCCTCATGAAATCAGGTCCCTTCGACCCACCATCCCTACACTCTACGCCCTCGACACCTTCAATGAGCTCTCCATCCTGTTCATTCAGTGATTTGCTCCTACGTGGCTTTTTAGGGAACTCAAGAGGTCTCATTAGAGCTCCAAAAACCTGAAAGAATAAAAATCAGTATATCCATTACCAACTTTGGCCATCTTCCAAAATTTTCCTCAGAAGGTTATGGTAAAACACAAGGCATATTTGGTCGCTAAATAGATTTCTCTTCACTCAGAAGGACTGTCATAATTTCACTTATTTTCCTGGTATTCCTATTAGTATGGAAATGAGCAATGGCTTGGTAGAAGTAGGGTGTGCTATGTTCTTAGTTATGGTAGGGTAAGAAATAATTCAGGCTAACATATGGTCTGAAATCATTGAACTGAATATTCTCTGGAGTTTGATATAGTGCTGAACTACCATATTATTTCATAGTTTTTCATTCTCATTATTTCAATAAGTTTCTATTCCAATCCTCTTTTTCTGAACTATGAGCTTTCAAGTTTTAAGTAATATGCACAGCTCTTATTTCTTTGGATATCAATTATGGACTACATATGCCCTTATTGTGAACCTCAGTGTTGTGGAGAAATTCCATTTAAATTAAAAGGGACATTTAAACCCTTTGAAATTTAGCACTGATGACAAGATGTGAAATGTGCAGCTTGAACAACTCATATTTAAATTAATGAGCATCTAAAAATACATGCCTATTAGATGTGCATATAGAATATGAAGATTTTTTCCCAAGAAATGAATTTACTAAGGACTTGTATGAAATTACAGCATGATATTGTTCAATAACAGCGAGATAATTAGTAAACTGTGTTGATATATATTTATAAGTGCAATTTGAAATTATTCTGCGTACATAATAACTTTGTTGTGACAGTAAATGTGAGATAAATTTGCATCATACCATACTGGAACCCTTGGTAGTAATTATTGACATAAACTTCATAACTTTGAAGTATATTTTTTTAGAATGAATAACCTCGTACTTTTTCTGAACTACTTTCAAAGTTTCAAAACAGTTCAGGAGTGGTGTCAAGGTTTGATCATACATAAAAATACATATTGTTGATTGTACAGATCTCATGCATAAAACTAAGCTTACAAGCAGGAAAAAGTTTCAACACAAATGAAATATATCTAATAAGAAGTTAACGTATTTTGCTATTCAATCTGTGCCATACTAGTAATTTCTGCATAACCTACCAATTTTAGTAGTGGAAATAATATTTGTCATGTTACTGTTAAGAGTTAACATGATTCTATGCTAGCTAAAATGATAAAGGAGCATAATGAATAAAATATATGTGTGGAGCAGATTCTCCATTACCTTTATGGATTTATTATCCAAACTTTTTGTCCATCTGATATACAAACATAGTGGCTTATTATGAAAAATATGTAATATATATAATTGAATACATACTGCACAATTAAGGATGAGGCCAGCAAAGATGAGGTTAGCTCCTCTCCAATCAAATTCTTCAAGGAGATAGGTTGCCAGTGGTGCAAAGGCAAAAGTGCCAAATCCTGATCCACATACCGCAATGCCCGTGGCGAGGGAACGCTTTGTCTCAAAGTAGTATCCAACACAGACCACTGCAGGAAGATAGATAAGTCCAAAGCCAATTCCTGAGAAGAGTTTGAAAAAGAAAGGAAGTGAAGTTAATGGACTTTCCACAACTGCTTTAATGCTCAATGGTTGGATGGGTCACACATATTTTAGCATAAATCCTCTGGACTATGATTTTCAATATTTTCTTCAACTTCAAGCTTCGAAGTCTTGAATTCATGGACCATTTATTGCACTGTGACACATTTTGAAGTCCTGCCCATAACATGGATTCTGACAGAAGTATGACTGCATGCATTTTCATCACAATTCAGTCAATCTGAAACACAAAATAAGTAATTAGTACATAATATTAAAAGAGTACAAACATCTTTCTATGACTATTTTTATAAAGTACCAGACCCCCAAGAATTAGTTATCCAGGATTAAATACATAGTTAAAGCATTTTAAAATAAATTTTAATTTCTGTGCAAATGCTATTGGTGCAAGTTATACAATTTGTGCATATACAATGAATTAAGAAGTAGATAACTGAAGTGTGTTTTCATTAATGTCTTGCCATTAGCAAACACCCATCAAAATTAAATTGTTATGAAAATGTTCACCATAGCAAATAGGTATCTTTCAATTGATATTAAACATTCTGATGTTATCGATCATAAAATATTAATACTGCCATTGACTTGTAATAATCAGCGTGGATTTAAAAAAAATACATACAAATAATGATGTTAACATAAAAAGATGTTAGTAGTTATTTCCCTTGAGACCACATGAAAACAAATATATACGTACCATTATAGAATCTTGATAAATGGCCTGGGTAGACTGTGGTTGAGGTGCTCACACTACATCTTTATTCCATGAATCTCCTTCTTGAAAGGGTACATTTTGCTGTGTTGCAATCAAAACACTGCTTTGGAAAATTATAGTTTGAAGTCTCAAACCAATATTTATTATTTTCCAGGTCAACTAATGAGACATACAGATTTTTACCTAAAAATATCTCTATTAGGATGAACAACCCTTAACATTCATAAAGAAAAAATGTGTTAAAATGTTGCCACTTATGATATGGAAACTTTCATATTCTGCTGACTCTTTAAATAGTAGTGAGTTATCAAAAAGGATCAATATTTCTGGCAATTCAATTAATTCTCCATGTTGTCATGTTATTCTCTTTGGAAATGATATTAATGGAAATTAAGAGCAGGGACATAAAAGTGAACACTGGTGTTGATAGCATTGTATCCACTGTGTAATCTTTCTAAAGTGAAACTTGAATATGTTTAAAAATTGATATAAATATGAAAAATGAGCCATCACTATGTTAGGATAATCTTTACATATCTTCCAGGAAAAGGCAAAATGTTTAACTCAAATTATTGAATGAAATTACATCAAGAAACTATCTATTCCACCAAATGACCTTAAATAAATAGGTCTGATATAACATTATTCAACCTGCTTGGTTGAGTAATGAAATCAACACATCAACTTATACCTATGCAGTGGTTTTTATTATTCAAATGTCTTGTATATCATTTGTAACATTCCTAAAAAGTATGAAAGGCATATGGATAAACAATATAACCAGTGATTCTGATTAAAAGAATCAGACTGTTGAAATAACCACACCAGAGCCTGTCTTGCTATTTCAGTATCTTAATGTTACAAAGGATGAGACAGAGAATTAGTTTAAACTAGTACTGAATTAAGTTTTTATTTTATATGATTTAAAATTTTAGTAATAATGCATGTACTCAGGTAGAAAGTATAAAGCAGAAATTTCCTTTCATGATTCAGGTAGGCAATGATAAATAACATGGAGTTGCACTTTATAGCTTCACACGACAATATTTTGCATCTTTTTAATGATGATGTTTGGATGAGTGACATATTTTCTACTTTCATGTATTAACATATTTAAAATTATCATTAAAAGTATAGCAAGTATGTAGATACACCTAAAAAAGGGTGCACATTTGAATAAAAATATGGTAAATTTGCATAATTATTGTTCATTTGCATCAATCTTTCACTATTTAAAAAATGTTTTTTTTATTAAGTTTAGTATGGGTTTAATTAGAGAAGCATAAAATATTGCCATGCCAAACCAATAAAATGAGAAACACACAAATATGGAAAATATTAACATAAGTCATTTTTCTGATGGTTGTTTTATTTCAAATAATTTGATTTACATACATTCAACACAAGAACAACATTTTGGCACATTATAAGATGTACAGTAAAATATACAGTAATATCACTATCAATATTTTCATTTCAATACATTTCATCCTGCAATAAATATGATGATTAGCTTGTCTTACGATTAGGCGCTTTTCAAGTCTTTAAAATATTAATAGTACAACAAATTTTAGAAATGGTATGTTGATTTTACAATTACATCTTTGAAATTATCCAAAAAGTTTATTGAAAGTTATTTTTGGAGCTGAATTATTGAGAGCCAACACCATGAAAAGGAAATAGAAATCAATCTATGGATTTGCTTTTAACTGCAGAAAATCCTATTTAACTACTTCATCTATTGGTAACAAAAGGCTCATAAATCTTAAAGTAATAAAATCAAAAATCAATGGATGTACTTACCTCCCATTACACCATATGTCAGCATAAGGATGTCCACATTTGGTGACAGCGTACTTAAAATAAATGCCACACATCCTAGAATACTGCCAGCAATACACACACTACGGCATCCGTACTTATTAGTCAATGCACTGACAACAGGACCTGAAAGAAAATTACAAAGTGGCAGCACTCTATGGATTTTTCAGCAGATCAACAAACTTGTCTCGGTCAAAGTAAATTGAATTTCATCTATGGGAGATAGCTCCAAATAATCCCACATTCAAATAAAAATGCAGCATACACTCTTATTCTTCACCATCTAATTATCAAGTGCGTATTTAGGGCATAGCAGAAGCAAGAAAATAAAACAAGGTAACATTAGCAGCTATTCCTTATTGGTGATATGAATAGATTAACATGGTTAACATCATACTCAAAATATTAGTTTGTAATATGTTTTTCCAACATCTGGCTTCTCACTGTGATATTGGCTAATTTACTCTGTCCCCAATGATAATCCAAAACCAAAAGAGTGGGCATGCTCTGTACATAATTCAATTGTCACACTCACCTGCACTTAGGTACATGCCAGACAGAAGAGATCCAACCCAAGCCGTCTTCCCCTTTCCCTCACCAAAGTAGATGACAAACTCCCCAAGGAAGACACCAAAGGTGTAAGCAATGCCGTCAACCACCATGTTGCAGAGGAAGGAGGCAAACACAATGACCCATCCATATCCCCCGTCCGGCGGGGGTGGGAGCATGAGGGGCGGATACCCTTCATCGCCTGAAAAGAATTATGAAATCATGAAGATATGAACATGAGTATGCATAGCATGAAAAATTTCATCAATGGACATTCAACGGAGGGTTAAAGTGAACTTTCAGTTTTCTTATAGCCGAACTTGTAAGCTCCTTTTGTAATCTCCTTACTACTTTCCTAGATCTAAAAATTCCTTGAGTGAGAAATTTTGCAGCATATGTTTAGTTGGTAATCATGCATGCTGCTTTTGGAAACCTTTGGTTTCTCTGTGAAAGTGGACCCATAGGGTTGCTTAAGCTAGGACATGTTTTCACAAAAACCTTTTCACTAAACTTTGGTGCCAAAAACATGTGACCTCAGGATGAAGCCACAATTATGACCAAAATATTGAAAATTTAAAAATAATAATCAGTCAATTCCACCGAGTTGATCATTTTTTTCACCATTAAACATTCCAACAAATTCATCAAATTATTATTTTTTCCATAGACTGACAAACAAACATTTTGTTATGAACTCTTTGCAAAATTAATAAATTTTTTTGTCGTCTTGATAGTGTACGTAACAATTTATTGACTTAGAAAATAAAACTAGCACATTAACTTGAACGCACATTTGTGCAACCTAAGAGAGATATGCTGTGCACTTTTGATTCAGGCATCTTCAATATGAAAATTCCATTCAGAGATTCAGAGCCAACAACAAATACACCAACAAATTTACCAATTTCCCTAGGCCGAATCGCAAGGCCATTCATACTGGAAAGGACACATTTTTCTGTCCGAACTAGCAAATATCCATAAAATTGAAATTATAAATAATGAGGAGCGTGGCACATTTTGTAGATATTGGCTTGTATTTGCATTGGATTTGTAGATTTCCATTGTAAAACTTCTTGTTTTGCAATGAAAAAATTTATTAACAGTAGTCTACTGGGCAAGGCAATTTTTTGATAGATCCAATACATAAGCACCGCTACATGAGATAATGTGATAAATGTTCTTGATCATTTGCATTTTATTGTGGATGAAAAATATTAGACAAAGCCACAATAGATGAAGGTAGACGCTTTAGACATGATATGTGGCAAAATACAGATTAGGTGGGATTCTAGAGAGAAAGAATGGAAAGTACAGCTTTGACATTGAAATATTCTCATTCCATGGCCATAATTGAGAATTCAAAATAATGTCCCATCAGTAGGGATACATTCTCTAAACAAAAATAGAGTGAAGACTGGAGAAAAATACGTTGTTTATTCAATTATTCCCTGGAAAAGTCTAGAGATGGCGCCCATAGTATCAGAAAATGTTTGATTTTAGTAAATCTCATCTCTCAATAGACTGCTGTAAAAGTTCCAGCTATATCCATTTCGTGGTTTCATTTTCATAGTCGATGGAAGTAACAATCTTTTTTTTATTAAAACAAATTGAAAAAAATAGTTTTACGCCATGATGAAACGCTTCTATTTATTATTATAATATAATTGTTAGAAAACGACCATTTGGTCAGTTGGCAACTTGAGTTGGTAAAAAGAAGTAATACAAATCGTATTACAGGGGTAGAACATTCCAATCTTTTATCCTGCAATTAAAAAATTAATTTTCTCTTGAATTAGAAAAATGCCTTTGACGCAATATCTTACAACTATGGTTTTTCCTCCAATTAGGAGCTTTTCTAACCTTTCTGAAATATCTTTACATGAAGCTTCCCCAATGTAAGACTGGCATATGAACTTCAAGAGTGCTTTCTTCCTCCTTGATTAGAGCCCAGTTCATTTTTTTTAAACTTTCAGTTACCTTAGCCTTTTTTATGAAAGTTTCCGTCTCAAATCTTGCGGTTATTCGCTGAACTGCTTGAAAATATTTGTCCAATTTAAAAGGCTTTGAACAGAAATAGATCAACGCCGAGTTGAATAAAGTTCGTGGTACATCTGCTTCTGTATCTGCGGCTGTTTACATTTGGGTAAATGAGTTTAAACGTGGCCGTATATCTACAAATGATGAACATCATTCGGGACGTCCAGTGGTAGCGACTTCCTCCGAAATGATTGACAAAATCCACGATATGGTTTTGAGTGTTTGACGAATCAAAGTTCACAAAATGTATGAAGCCAAATGCAATTCACTAAGTATAGTGTTTTCAATCTTGCACTAAAAATTGGCTGGGGAAAAAATTTCGGCAAGATGGGTGTGATACGCGTCATAAATAAACAATTGCGTGGACGATTAAGAGATTGGTGCTTTTTCGTCCCAATTCTGACGATTTTCTGAGTTTCTACGTCGATATACACCTGTTGACTAAACATGAATACACTACAGAGAAAAAGAAACGGTCGACACAATGAATGTCTAAAGGCGATCCGGCTCCGAATAAGGCGAAATCGGCTGACAAGGGGTTTTTTGTGATGCACGCGGAATAAAAATTGTTCGTAAAAAGAACGAAAGATAAAGGGAGAGTATCAAGCGTCGTTATTGCACTGATTGATCAAAGAAATCAAGAAAAAAGTCCTCATTTCGCAGAGAAAAAAAATCTCTTTCATCAATACTATGCACCTGCGCAGTTTTGATGGCGCAAATTAAGGAGTTAAAGCTCGATTTAATACAACATCCACCGTATTCACCAGATTTGGCACCCTCTGAATTTTTCTTATTTCCAAAATTGAAAAAAATGGTTCGGCGGAAAACGATTCACGTCGAACGAGGAGGTCATCGCCAATACAGATGCCTATGCTTAAAAACTTATGATATCCTACTTTTTCTACAGCTTAAACAGTTGGAGAACCGCCGAGAAAAGTTTATCAAGCAAAAAGGATAATATGTTGAAAAATATAAAGAAATCTACCCAAAATAATTAGCTTTTCTATTTTCTTCTAAGGACTCAAAGAACCACCCATGCATGCACGTGGGAATACAAAAATAACTTTTTTCTTCCACTGAAATGGAACCCTAATCCTCGATCTTAGAAAGATTAAAAAAAATGTTTTCAGACAATAACCACAGAAACACTTGTGCCTATATTTCTATGTCCTGTAGAGATACCTTGCTTCAATGATTTTTTAAAAAATATCAAACATGAAACAATAGTACCAAATACATGTAATATGCATTGCTAGATATTTTCTAATGCGTGGGATTCACTGCGGCGTGTGAAATCAAACACGAATACCACGTCAGGATGGGGGGCCAATTCTTTCACCTGTGCCGGTTATGGTTTTGCAGGAAGATCTGGTACCCGAAAAATCACATAGCTTGGAAGGAGTTGCGGCAACATAACTTCCTTTTTTCAGACGCAAAACGCTTTCAAAAAAGGAAGTTATGTTGTCGCACCCTATTTGATAAACTATGACAAACTTTCGACATGACACAGCCCACATTTATCGCTTGGTTTTGGTTTTGTTGGGGAGGCGACCGACAACTAAGGTCATTTGCGCCATTAGGAATGCGTGGGAAAGGAAGGGTGGAGAGAAACCCGGCGTCGGCGTTAGCCTACTCTAGTCGAAAGGCGCCAAGGGGTCCACAGTTTAACGTCCCATCCGACGGACATCGTATACTCAAAGTGCTCTCCACAAAGCACCTCAAGTAGGGATCGGGATACCACTGAAAGATATTTGTTGTCTCCAGTATTTGAACCCGGGCCTTCGCGGTGGGAAGCCTGTACGCGGTTAGCCTCCGCACCATCCCGATCCCCATAATCAATGCTTGTTCATCTATATTTTATTGCCTCGTGATCCATGGAAGATTCCATCTAAAACTGGCACACTCAGCTGCCATGGATGTCAAGCAAATTAAATCCAAATCGACTGTATCCTTGGGTACTTGCAACCAGCAGGCCATCTGGCTCCTTGGCGAAAGTTACCCGCAAGACTTAGTGGAACACACCCGTCCGCCAAGGGAAAAAAATAATCGACCTAAATACGCCCCGCAAATTATCGCGAAATGGACCATTCACGAGCAAAACAACGTCCACGACGCGAAGGACCGGATTCATCGCAATCACCCGTGGAGGCAGAGCCTACGAATTCTCTGGAGGCCCTCTGTGATTTGCGCAGGGCACGCCACTTGACTTCAGCGGACGGGCGTTAGATTAACCCGAATGAGCTGACGCAGGGGACTGAACGCTTCGTTGGAGGGACTAGAATTTCACGGTACTCGGGATCCCATCAGGAAATTGACCCATCGACCCGGGTCGGTGTAGAGGGTAAAATCCCACAAATCGCGGTCCCTGCCTCGACGGTTTCCGATTGTGAGACCAAGCATGAGAACGGAGCCAAAAGACGATACCTAAAAGATCAATGTGGTTTACCCGTTCCTACTATCGCATAAAAAAAGTTTCAGTGATTATTTAAGTGCCCCAATAACGTATTCAATAATTACTTGCGCTAAACAGATTTTTCAAAAATAATACCTAATCAAATATATTCTGTTGTTTCAGGCTTCACTTCGTGGAAGTATTTAATATCCATACTAAAAAGAAAGACTTGTACTTTTCTACAAAAGGTACAAATTTTTACCTGATGATGCCGCAAGTCGGTGAAACGCGTTGTACCATTTAATAAAATCTGTGGAAAAGTACAAGTCTTTCTTTTTACTATGAATACCTAATTAAAAACAGTATTTGCATGAGAATTAGAATGATCAGTTTTTATGAAATTAATTAATGATTAGCACGTATCAGTATCTACTTATGCACCTTGAATCCTCTTAATTACCAATAAATTCGGAAATATCCCGATAGCATATGTTCATCTTTCAATCTAAATGTGAATTTATTTCCCAAAATTCGTTTTTTTCATATGGCTTCCTTCTTTGTGTGCTACCTTCGAAAAATAAGTTAACAGTTAATCCAAGATTTTGACGAATGCAATAAAATCTGCCATAGTTTCACGTAAACTTGTAGGCAAGAATAAAGGGTATAATAAACATTCATAACCAGAACGTGAAGAAAGAGGAATAATTTAGCGGTAATCGATTGAAAACTACAAAAATATCTTGATTCCAATTTGGACCACGCATGACAAATTATTTAGATGTAGCTAATATTTTGAAGGTAGTTCACAGGCAAATATTTGCAAAGCGAGCAGGTCAGTGTTTGTAAATCAATCACGAGATATGATTACTAAGCATTTTTCGTGCACCCAACCATATTTCTACCACTAAATTTGATTTTCAATGATCATATTCAACGAATAGCTCATATGCGAAATGAGAAAAATGGACCAGCATTCTTGACAATAGTCTATTTTTACAACTTCACAAATATTTCCATTTAATTAATGTATATTTCGCCACTCCCGTACGGAGTTTCATCGCATTTTAAGAGCGACTCCTCCCCAATGGCATCATTATGGTCTTCATTAGGATTCTTGAGGCCACTGGAGGACAAAATTAAAACAAGAGTTTAAGCCAGTCAAGTCTCGTTTTCGCAAGTCGCTGCTCGTAAACCGCTTCTAAGTCGGACTCGCCTTTGCGTTCCGAAGATTTCCGATTGCTTCAATAAAATCCCAACCCTTCGGAATATATATCGGATAGCTTCCCCAGAAACACATTCGCTGGAGAGAAGGCGGATCTTTAAAACGTCCCCATTTCAACCCCTCCCACACTTCCGCCGCTCTCCATGGCAACAACAACGAGCATGCCTAATAACCTCGACTGCTCACTCTCGCTAAATGAAAGTGAGAATAGATGACGTGTGTGAGGCAGGAAGATGGGGGGGGAGATGAAGGAGAGGGAAGGGGAATGTGGAGGGAGGGAGAGATATTGCGTGCGGCGGATTTCCCGTTCCACAATCGGGAGTGGCGCCACCTGTCTTGGCGCTTCGCGGAGAGGGAGAGGTCGACGCCACCTACTCAATGATTGGAAAGGTTATGGTCGCGGAGGGGGACGGTGGTCGGAGAGAGAGAGAGAAGGGGAGGGGAGGATCGATCGAAGTGAGGCGAGAGAAAGTCGCAAAGTTTTCATTCAGACTCATATTTAAGGGGATTAAAAGGCGAGGAGGCCCTTCGAGGGGAGGGAGGGTTGCAAGATTTGCGGAGCCGGTCATGAAAAAAAAATTACATGTATAAGGCCCCGGGGAGAGAACAAACAAAGATACTTCCGAGCTGCCATCTCTCGGGAGTCGGCGGTCAGCCAAATTTCCGTCTGCATCCATGGGCGGATTAAAGGGGATAAAAAGAGAAATTATGACCCCGCCTTCCATCCCTCTGCCACAATAGATGTGCATTTAAATAAAATTTCCTGCAACCGACACATTCATCTACATCTATAAATATACCCTGCGAGCCACCAAAAAAGGTGTGTGGCAGGGAGTGTAGCACCAGGAGGAAAGGGTAAGGGATGGGAGAGGGTTGGTTACGGGGTACATTTCCCCGATATGCACATTTAAATTCCCTATTTTTTTTAAATTGGCTATTGTCCAGATTTTTTCCGAATTTTCACAGAAAGTTATCGATTGTCGAATTTTGCCTGCTTTTCCTGACTGAGTTAGCCCTACGCATTGGCTAAATTAGCTTTTTCTCAGTAAATACCAGTGACCAGAAAGTTTCAACTGCTTTATTAATATTATCCATAAATTACTTCTCCTTCTGGGATGTATCTGATCGGTCCGTGTTTATCTGTATGACACACTTTTAGTTTGTCATTAAGTGGATACGTGTCTTAAAGGACGCCCTGAAAAGAATGTGACAGGGTCATTTTTTGTCTCTCTTATTCGGTTCGTCGTTTGGTTATGCAAGGCTCATTTCTTTATCAATTCCAGAATTGAAACCAAAAACGAAACCTTGAACTAGTCTCCTTTTAGGTTTCTTTCAAAATTAATGTTACCAGACTGGAGAGGAGGCTGCGGAGTTTCACTACTGGCGTCCAAATAGTATCCAACAAAATTTTTTGTTTATGATTCCCACTATAAGACTTGAAAGTCACTCGGATTTAAGCTTTGTCACTCCTATGGTATATTATTTACGCTGGGTTCGGCAGGAAACATTTATACTCGTAAATCAATATGAGATGACCTGGCAGTATGCTTACTGTGATTTTTAAGAGGAGGTAGGCTCAGGTATAAGTGCATTAAAATTTCATAGAAAATATTTATTTAGAATAATTCATATTTTGATTGAATAAATAATGCCATTGTCCAACGGTACAGAATTTTTTTTCTGTCATAAAATCGAGCACTACTAGCTTGTAAAATCAGTGGTGCCTAGAAGTATCAACAGGAGAAAACAATTGCTTCTTTTTGCTAATGGATTTAAGTATTAACGTCATTTTTCAGACATTTGCTCCAGAAACCAGATGTTGCTCTAAAATTTTACGATAAAGCTTTTCGTGCTCATGGGCTCACTCGTATGGTAACGTCGAAGTTTGGAAATGCTCATAAAATTTACCTCACATAGCTTTACTATAATTTATGAAAACTAAATCCTTGTTGAGTTTAAAGAAATAAATGCACAAAAACTCCCTATTTCTTGAATTCTGTAGAATCAAGGTTTCAACTAGATATAGAGTAGTTATAAAAGAATCAACAGTAATTAAGTCTTGGTCACAACCAATGTGTACATTTTAATCATTTACAAAATGTGGTCGCCGAAGACTACTTTGGATAAGTTAACTGCCCAAAGTATAAGAACGTATGCCTTTTGCATAGTTACAGGTATCAGAGGATTGTGGAAAATTCTCGTTCGCGGAAAATCAATAATGTAAAATCCCTTTCGGGAACAAGTCTGTTCATGTTTACTCCCGTCCTTGATAAAAAAAAGAGTCACTGGGAATCACATTAAAAATTTTGTTTTCTTTTTCGTAAAAACGACATGTTTACTGGATTAAAAACCAGACCGGGTCCTTGGGATCCCATCATTGTTTGAACTTCGGTGTTTTGTTGAGCGCTGGTCGAAATAAAATTAAGTTGTCCTTTTAAACTAATAATAACAGCAATGAGCCCGAGGTGGGGAAAAACCCTTCTGGGTTGGAATCGTAACTGTTAGGTATGGATTAGCATAAATGATTTCATCCTGCTGCCATCAACTTTGGTAGTCCGAGACTTTCCTGATATGTATTCTATTGAACGGTGCCCCAAAATACCGACGTCGGAAGTAGCGCGAAATTTCAACCGTGGAAAGGAAAGTTTTACGTTTGCAACGCACTTAGAAGGCCTGAATGGATATCTAGGAGGCTTAATCAGGAAGGAGAAGTATTCGACCCGGCGGACAACTCTTGTTCAAATTAAACGACCGGGTGCTAAGCTATGGGGAAAGTTGAACGCAAGAGGAAGTGAGAGAGTCATTCGGACGCAGATACCCAGTGGATATTTAGATTACTATTATTAAATGTGAAATGAGCCAAGGCATATTTCAATGAACCAAGTTTTTATGACAGACAAGTTAAATATCGCCACTTAAAATTCTTTCTCCAAGGTAACTCTGGGCTACGATTAATAATCAGTTAGTAATTTCTGTTTCGATGTAATGATATTAAATACAAATTAAATTATAAAAATCAAAAAAGCATTCTACGTACTATAATAGGATAATTGTGATTATGAAAAGTAATTGTAAAACGTTTACTTAAACAATGAAGATTGATCGGATAGAGAAATGAGAATTTTTACTGGTGATATCATCAACTATGTCGAATACAGAAGTAATTTGCAGTGATTTTCCTAATGCGCTGCTGCAATTGACGAGAGTAGAATAATGATTAAAAATAACATTCAACTTTTAGCTTAACATTTAGTGTGATAATTTTAAAACTCATTCAACCATTGTTTTCTGTTGCCTTCAACTCATCATATTTGGCAAAACTATCTCCGTTTCCATATATGATTCAAAGTATAGCCGACATGCATCTAAAACCAAAATAAAATACTATTGTAATGGTCTTTAAAACATCGAAGAGCTAGGAACTGAATAATTTCTAAGTTTCTCCCGGTATTAATGTTATAAAACAAAAAAAAATACAATTCAAGGTTAGGATTCTCAATTTTAAGAAAAGATAAAAGGAACAAGTTTTGTAAATTACTTTAATTACCCGAGGAGCGATCAATAGGAGGATACGATGACAGGCATAAGGACATTCTTAGAATACGTTAATACCTTATTGAATTTGATAGGGGCATATTCAAGGATTTCGCAGAACTTTTTGGAGTGAGCAATTTACTCTTTCCATAAATATGAGCACTTAGGTAACATTATAAGGGTAGCAAAATCTGAAGATGACGAGACTAGGCACTCAATTTCTTGCGTTTTATATCGGTGACAAGAAGAAGCAAAAAACAGTTGGTAATTAACGTCCCGTATTACCTTTAGAGAAGTTGGGGTGAGGCAAAATTACAAAGCTTTTGAAATTAAAGTATTCATTTTACTAGACACCCGGGTACTAGGGGGAATATTTACCTCGAAAAACCGACGATATGCATAAACATCTTGGTCTAACGAAACTAAGTTATTTGGCATTTGTGTTATTATTATGTAAAGTAATTGGAGAAGCAATTGATCTCGCTGAAGTCCAAAATTGCAAAATTTAATTTCTGGAAAGCATTGGTGACCGTAGAATTGGAAAATCTTGTGTACTCCAAGGAAAAAACGCAGGGCAATGGCACATGGTGTAGGAGTTAAGCCGAATCACGTTAATCGACCCCATGAAATGAACAGGCTAGTTAAAAAGTTTGAAGGAATAGGCAACAAGCACGTATTGCGATTAGTGAATAATCGAAAACTTAAATAATACCTAATTAGGTAAAATAATACCTATTAGGTAATCTACCGGTTAAGGTAGGTTTTTTTTTGGATGGACACAACTATCAAATAAATATTTTGTAACTCCAAACAAAACCCAATCGAGCAACCTAAACTACATCAGGTCCCTCTTCATCTCTGTGTACTTCTTTCCTCCCTTCATCCCATCCAACATCCCTATCCTGTTCCTACCCTTTCCTCGCTTGCCCAACATTCTCCCCTCTATTACCTTCTTCAACATTCCACTACCGCTCAATATGCCTTTCATCCATTTTTCCTGCCTCCATAGGATTTCTCTCAACAAACCCCTCTCCTCACCCACCATCTCCAGTACTTCCTCATTTGTTTTCCTTTCGGTCCATTTCACCTTCTCCATTCTTCTCCACACCCACATTTCAAAAGCCTCCAATCTACGTCTATCCTCCTGCTTCAGTGACCACGTTTCCGCACCGTACATAGCTACGCTCCATATCAGAGTTTTTACGAGTCTTGTCTTAACATCTCTACTCAACGTCCCCGTCATCAACTCTCTCCTCCTTGAGAAAGCCTCCTTGCCTAGCGCAATTCTTCTCCTTACATCCCTACCACTTTGACCGTATTTGTCCAAAACACTTCCGAGATATGTTAACTGTTCTACCTGCTCTATTTTTTCCCCGCCTATTTTAATATTTAGCTTAGCCTTTTTCTTTCTGGAAAATCGCATGACCTTTGTTTTATTAATATTGATTCTCATCCCATATTTATCGCACTGAACCTCCAATTCACTCAGCAATTGGAGTGCATAATTATTAAATTACTTACCATATGGGTATACTTACGTCTTAACGGTGGGCCTTAATTAAAAGCTAAAGCAAAATAGTACCAGAGAGTAAGACGAGCATACGAAAAGATAAATTCATATGCGATTTATATGTGTGTGTGTGGTACAGTGGGTAGAGCGTTGGACTATTGACCGGAGGGTCCTAGGTTCGATTTCCGGGGATGGCATTCTGGGCACCTGCAGCTCCACCCAAGCTAGTTGATTTTTCGGGTACCAGATCTTCCTGGGAAACCATAACCGGCACAGGGAAAGGAACTGGCCCCCCTACCCTGATGTGTAAATATTCACACGCCGTCGGGCTTAGTACATGGGTGAGCTCTACCATCACCTACTAAACCGACCTTCGGGTTGATTACTGTGTTTATTATATAAAAATATATAAACACAGTATATACACACTATGACTATAAACTATATATATATATATATATATATATATACACATCCACAAATATTTCAAAAAGGATGGCGGCACCTGATGCGACGCGTTCGAAGTTTAGTGCTACCAAAAATGTTACAGATTCGATTAATGGCATTTTTCGGTCAGTGAGGAGAAAGCCTAAACCTAATCCAATAGGTTATACATCCAATCCTTGAGGCTTGAGGGATTTTTTAAAGAAGAGGTGTAAAGAACAAACCTGACAAAGGAGGGTGTGGGATCTGATATGGTTAAAAGGTATAGAAATAAGCCACCCAACCAATTTCAGATGACGCACATTATTTTACTTCAGTAAAAAACCTTTTATTCCAATAAAAACTTTATCAATCTCCACTCTGGTTTGATAGGTGAAACGCCCTCTCGTACTATCCCTATGGAATATGAAATTCAATACATCTCACACTATGAGCATCTCCGGTAAAATATTCCGCTCACAGTATTTAAGTATTAAAGCTGTGTGATTTTTTATGGATCAGGAAGCTGCAAGTACCCGGAGGTTTCAACTCGGTATCGAACCCACAAGCCTCTTCATGATCCTCAAGCTGATTGCACGACTCATTCTATCATTTTTACAATTTTCATTCCCGTAGGTTTCTCTAAGAATACAAGCATAGGGGTGATTTCCATTTGCCACGTTTCGGCTGGGAGTTCATCATGGTGGTCACGAGAGAGGGCACTCACCGTAATAGGATGCGAGGTCGTCGTCGACGCCGGCGGACACAGCGGACGCGGCGGTGGCGACCCGCGTGAGCGTCGGTTGGGCCCCGGAGTCGCCATCCGTCAGCCGCGCGATCTCCTCGTCCGCTCCCCTGCTGCATGAGCACTCGCTCTCCGTCTGGCGGGAAGGAAGAAAACTGCCATTATTATATCGAATTTTTAAGTCAAATATTCAAAGCGGAAATTTCTGTACGCAATCAAATGAAATAAGAAAGCGAAAAGATAAGAAAATCATAAGAAAGCGGTTGATCAGTATCAGAAGTTGCATTTTAGATGAGCACGAGGACAAAGGTATTCAATTGAGAATCAAGTGAACTTGGTTCGATCGTGAAATCTGTAATTTAATACGAAAATCATTTTTTCTTTCAATATCCCATTTTTTTAGTAAACGTAGACTAGTGGTAAGAAATAGGTTTTGGACAGTCCCCGTGAATTATTACAAACTCTCGTGGACTTACAAAGAACTTCTGCAGATACTATAAACACCTTTTCCACTCCCTCTTCCTTCCGTCCAAGATATTGCCATCTATTCTTTCCCTTTCTCTTTCCAACTTACCTAGCCATTCCTTTCTACCACACGGTACAGCATACCTCTCAAAATGTCTTCTAAATCTATTTTCCCTACCTTTTTGTGGTTTGCCCGTAAATACTCTCTTTCTCTGACATGTTTAGTCATTCATTTTTTCTGTCCTGAATTGCCACGTCCTCCTCCAGGCCTAAATCTCAAAATTCTTCATTTATAGTCATACTCTTTCCATAAATATCAAGTTTCGGAGCTATTCAACCCTACTCTTCAAAATTAAAGAGTTCACTCACTTTCCTCTAAGCCTTCGATCGACGTACTTGACGTTAATTATTCCTCCTGCTCCTCTTGGATAATGCAACACGTCTCAAGTGTATTACGTCAATTTTTGTCGTACGCTCCGCTCAAGCACGTGACATGTTCCACTTGCTTTAAAATATGTCAATCTTCTATAGGGTTTAACTTAGCCGGTCTAAGAAATCTCATGGTTTTCGTTATGATCTATCTAGTCGTATGATCTACCTTAATCCCATACCTTCCAAAATGATTCTGTATCACGACCAATAATGACTACAATCAGTATTGACAAACTAGAGCTTGAAAATGTTTTCCCCCTACTCCAAGCGTTCAATGTTAGAAATGATCTTCGGCTTTAACAAAATAAAATTTTTTCATTCCCTAAAAGTTACTGAGCGATGAAGTGAAATAAGCCTATTTGCAATTCATATGTATATATATATATATATATATATATATATATATATATATATATATTCTTTCCAGATTACTGATTCGTACGTACATAATCGCATCTAAATACATTAAAATATTGATAACAAATAGTCAAGAGATGAATATATATATATATATATTTTTTTTCCCGAGGCAACATGTACGTAGTTACGCAAGCAATTGGAAAATCTTCAGCACATTCCTACGAGGGTAAGAACATAAATGCAGACGTGATTAATTTATTAGTAATAACTGTGGTGGTTGGCTAGGTCAAGAAAGAAGAGGAAGACAACACGAAAATAAAACGAAGGCCAAAGTGAAAATAAATATGGACTTTGACGCATGGACGCACGCGCGTCGAAGCCGTCACGTGTGGCTTGCTTGGAAATACCATTCCAGAACAGTCGAAAAGTGACCTTCACATGATTCATCCCTTAATTTATTCTAAAAGCCTTGTATCCCTTCAAATCCACTGACACACCCATGTGCCTAGAATGTCTTCATCTTCGTCTTCTCGCCCCTCCCGCTTAAAAATAACCGCTTCCGCTCTCTACCAACGTCGCATCCACGCTAACAATCGACTTCATTAAGTTGTGTGGCAAATTCATCAAGGACATTTAAAGGAATACAATTTGATGACCTGAAACCTTCTACAGGACTCTCCCTTCACCCATCAAGAGATCAATTTCTCCACACGTCACTACTTGCGGGAGCAAATTGACTTGGGCTTCTTCGTCGTGATTTTGTTTTCAAAAATTTTACCCGCAAATAGTCTCCAGTTTTCTGCAGCTGACCAATATTTGCAATGATATCAAAAACCTTTGTTATTTTTTATTTTCAGAGAGGAACTGGAGGATGTGGGTTCACCATTACAGCATTTCTTTAAAAACGACCACGATAAAAACCGATGCTGGATCATTCAAATATATTTATTTATTTGATGATATTCTTTGCAATTAGGCAATTGTCCTGGTGACAACGGTCACATAACATACAAACAATATTTTAACAGTTACAATAGTATAAAAATCACTGATTAATGGTTTATCACCCAGTGGCTGCTTTACACTTCTTAAAACTCCTAAAATTGGAAGGAAAGGGCTCAAACAAACCTCCAGGAAGCTGGTTCCATTCAACAATAGTTCTGTTTAAAAAAGGGTATTTTTTCATATTTGTTTTTTGCGATCTTATTTTTATTTTAAAACTGTGGTCGTTTTTTCCCTTAAAGTTTGCTTTTTCTATCTCTTTCCATAAATCTTCCCACGCTTCGTCATTTTTAAAAATTCTGTGCATCGCGCCTAACCTATTTCTTTTTCTTCTATCTTTTATACTTTCCGATTTCAATACATCCAACATATCCGTGAAACTCTCTGCTCTTTTGCACTTTCCGTGTATATATCTTCCTGCCTTTCTTTATACTTTTTCTATCTTTTTAATATGTCCCTCCTCATATGAATCCCATACCATGGATGAGTATTCTAGGATAGGTCTAACCAGTACCATGCTTTTTCTTCAGTGGCTACGCTACCTCCTTTTAAGTTCCGCATAACCCAATTAACCCTTTATAGGACAGCGGTCCCTCTAGGGACCACCACCCAAAAAATCTCCGTAGCGCATTTGAAGTAGTCCCAAGTCTTTACGCTAGAGTGCGTCATCTGTCAAAAAATATATTGTGTCCTAACGAAAGGATACCGAACGATCTAGAGACGAAAAAGTGAAAATGTGGTCCCTTAAGGAACCACTGGCCGTTCCGCACACTCACTGCTCAGGCGCTTCTGCAGGTGGTTGTCTCCTTCAATTCCTGATTCTATGGTTCCTGGTGAGTTTCTCGGCTTTAAAGGTATGTTTTCTTTTACCGTAATAGATACATATTGTTTTTCACTAAGAGTTTAGCGCCTACTCCATTGCGATGACATAATATAAAGTGTTATACATTGAAAAAATATGATTTTTTGTACCAATTAGCCTGTATGTCGGTTTTCGCTTTTTTTAGTTGTAGTTATCGGTCTTGATTTGCTCTTACAATTTTTTTATTTTAGTTTTTTTGACCTTTTCAGGCTACTGAAACTTAAATAAGAAGAAATTTGTATACCAAGTCACTTACAACAATTTATTTTCCCCGTAAGTTTATAATTTTTTGTGCATCGACAGCTTTCTATTTTCATGATATTATTAGCGAAAGTGTGATAAAGTGTGGGCAGTCTGCTGTGCAAAACCGGGTATGCTTTAGGACTAAATGTTTACACTGGAAAATAAGCCGAAAAACATATTCCTTTGGGAGAGGGAGTTTGTAGAGAAACTCTGTGAACCTTTTCTTTTTCGCGGCTATGGCGTGTATTTTGATAATTTTTTCAAGCTTAGATTTGGTTGAGACGATTCTGAAAAAATATGCATTTTCATGGGGGACAATTAGGCCCACTAGAAAAAGGTTCCCCACAACCTGTCTAAAATCAGACAAAAATTTGGCAGCAGGAGAAATTTACTTTACTCAGAAGGGTGAAATAAGCATTGTTAAAAGGAAAGATAGAGGCACGAAATCTTTGAATGTTATATCTTCTTTTCATAAGCCATCAGATAAAATATAAGTGCTTAGAACAAATAAGACTGGGGTCAACGAGAGAGTCGACTGCCCAAAAGCTATTGCAGATTACAATAAATAAATGGGAGGAGTTGACCTCTTTGACCAACTTCAATCCTCCTATAATGTGTCATGGAAGTCAAGGAAATGGTGACTCAAACTATTTTATACTGGCGCTTGACGCTTCAATATTATCTTGACGCTCCAATACTATATCTTGATGCTTCAATTGTAAACAGTTTCATCATTTATAAATTTGTCAGAACAAGAGTGGACTCCAGATCAGGTCTCATGATCCACCTAGAATATAGATCTGATCCAGCTTCAGAATTAATTGAAACATACTCAAGCCATCCTAGATCTGGCTCATCCCCAAAAGGGATATCCCGTAGAAGAAATGATCCCAAAGGCCGATCAACGACGGAAAATTTTATTCGCCTCATAAGTGTAGGAGAACATATGCCTAAGAAAGGTACCAAAAGGCGTTGCGGACATTGTAGCACAAAACAGAAAGTGAAAAGCTTTATGTACTACTGTTCAAAATATAATATTGGTTTATGTATTGAATGCTTTGCTCCTTTTCATACTAAATAAAAAATATCTATGATTTATCAAGTTTAATATTGATTTTTAATGTATTACATCAAATTTCCTCTGTTGCTTGTCACATTGTATCCACTTACGATTCCATTCATTGTAATTACGTTTAAGATTATTAGAATTGAACAATATCGCAAAAGTGAAAAATAATACACCATGCGTAAGCAATAACAATACCATAAAATAACTTATAGAGATATAGTATTAGGATTTGTTTGAATTAAAAAAGTGGTCCATAAAGGGACCAGTGCACACTCCTTGATAAAAGTGTGCTAAATGGGCACTGGTCCCTAAAGGAACCACCCCTGTAGCAACTAACAAAATTTTTTTTGCAATTGAATAAAAGTATTTCCCAACTATTAGGATCATATATTGTCCGTCTGAGTAAAAAAATTATTTATATAGAGTCTCCCACTATGTTGCCCTATAAAGGGTTAAGTACTTTAAATACCTTCCGCGAATATATATATATATATATATACACACTTTTTTGGAAAACCCACAAACATGTAATGTAAATTCACTGATAGTCATAACAAACACAGAAACCAAAACACACAAAAGAGGGAAAACTCACTGGTTCTCGAATTTTCGGTGGTCCAACCACCTTTCTCAAGAGGAATTAGGGTTCCTAATTCCTCTTGAAAAAGGTGGTTGGACCACCGAAAATTCGAGAACCAGTGAGTTTTCCCTCTTTTGTGTGTTTTGGTTTCTGTGTTTGTTATGACTATCAGTGAATTTATATATATATATATATATATATATATATATACATATATAGCAGGACAGAAGACTCAGAAGAAGGCGAACGTAGTTAGAATAGGAACCTGGAACGTCAGGACAATGTTGAGGAGAGGCAAATTAGAAAATATTAAGCGAGAGATGGAAAGAGGTAACATAGATGTTTTAGGCCTCTGCGAGGTGAGATGGAAGGATAGTGGGGATTACTGGAGTGACAATTATAGAGTAATATACAGCGGCGGGGACGAGAGCCAACGAGGGGTTGCCGTAATTTTAAATAAAGGGGTAGGAAGAAGCGTAGTCAACATAGAGCAAGCGACAGATAGAATTTTACTCGTAGAGATTAAAGCAGAGCCGACGAACTTGGTCATTATTCAGGTATACATGCCACCGAGCAACCACAAGGAGGAAGAAGTCGATAGGATGTATGATGAGTTAGAGGATATAGTCGCGAGTGTTCCTGCAGGGAAACATTTGATAGTGATGGGGGATTGGAATGCGACGGTGGGCGAAGGAAGAGATGGGGGTGAGGTGGGGGACTATGGGTTAGGCACGAGAAATGAACGCGGGGAGAAAGCAATTGAATTCTGCAGGAGACAGGGGTTAGTCATCACTAACACATGGTTTAGACACCACAAAAGGCGTAGGTATACATGGAAAATGCCAGGTGACTCAGAAAGGTATCAGTTAGATTATATTATGGTTAGGCACAGGTTTAGGAACAGTGTGATAAATTCGCACAGTTTCCCAGGAGCGGATGCGGACTCTGACCACAATTTAGTTGTTATGAAATGTAATGTTCGTTTCAAGAAGATAAGGCAAGGGCGGCGGGTTAAAAAATGGAATTTAGAAGCAGTAAATGAATTAACGAGGAAGGAGTATCAGGAGGCTGTAGAGAAAATGATGGATGACGGTAAAGAACTGAGTGCTATCGAAGAAAAATGGGAATGTATCAAGAAAGGGATATTGGAAGCCGCTAAAGACACTATAGGAACCGTTAACGGGAAAAGGATAAGGAAACCATGGGTAACGGATGAGATGATTGCAAAGATGGATGAGAGAAGAAGATGGAAAAATGTAAACACAGAGTTAGGCAAAATGAAGTACAAAGAGTTAAACAATAAATTGAGAAGGGCCACAAATAAGGCAAAAGAAGAATGGTGGAAAACGCAATGCGAGGATATGGAAAGTTTACAGAAGAAGGGTGAAATTGGTGCTCTATACAGCAAGGTTAAGTTATTATCGGGAAGTAAGAAGGCAAGATCTGTGCTAACAGTTAAAGATAATGGGGTAAGATAATAGTTGAACCAGGAAAAATCCAAGAGAGATGGAAGGAATATATAGAAACACTGTATGGTAAAGAACTTAGGCCGACAAGGTTAGACATAGAAAAGGAACATGACGTAGAAGAAGATAGCTTAGGTCCAGGCATACTCGACGATGAAATAGAAAGGGCATTAAAGGAGATGAAAGCAAATAAGGCTGTGGGGGTGGACAATATTCCTGTAGAAATGTTGAAATGGTTAGGGAAAGGTGGGAAGAAGGCCATATATGGACTGATTCGTAGTATCTATGAGGAAGGAATCTGGCCCGAAGATTTTGTGAGATCGGTGTTAGTTCCTATTCCAAAAAAGGCAAAGGCTTCGTCATGTGAGGATTACAGAACAATAAGTTTGATATCCCACGCAGCTAAAGTTATTCTCAGGATCATCAACAAAAGGATAGAGAGTAAGGCAAATGATTACTTAGGGGATGATCAGTTTGGGTTCAGGAAAGGAAGAGGTACGCGTGATGCCATTGCAGTAATGAGAGCACTAGTCGAGAGGAATAGAGAATACAATCAGGACGTTTTTGCCTGTTTTGTAGATTTCGAAAAAGCATTTGATAGAGTGAATTGGGAAAAATTAATGCGTGTATTGCAGAAAATAGGAATGGATTGGAGGGACAGGAGACTGATCCGCAACCTGTATATGTCTCAGACTGCTCAGGTGCGAGTGGGGAACGGAGAGTCCGGATGGGCAGTGTTAGGAAGAGGTGTAAGGCAGGGTTGCCCATTGTCACCGGTACTGTTCAACGTATATGTAGAGGAAATGATTAAAGAGGCATGGGAAGAACTGGAGGTAGGAATGAAAGTCGGAGGGGAATTCGTAAAATCGGTTAGGTTTGCTGATGACCAAGCATTAGTTGCTCAGTCAGCCAAGGGGTTGCAAGCATTGTTGAGTGAATTGGAGGTTCAGTGCGATAAATATGGGATGAGAATCAATATTAATAAAACAAAGGTTATGCGATTTTCCAGAAAGAAAAAGGCTAAGCTAAATATTAAAATAGGCGGGGAAAGAATAGAGCAGGTAGAACAGTTTACATATCTCGGAAGTGTTTTGGACCAACACGGTCAAAGTGGTAGGGACGTAAGGAGAAGAATTGCGCTAGGCAAGGAGGCTTTCTCAAGGAGGAGGGAGTTGATGACGGGGACGTTGAGTAGGGATGTTAAGACAAGACTCGTAAAAACTCTGATATGGAGCGTAGCTATGTACGGCGCGGAAACGTGGTCGCTGAAGCAGGAGGATAGACGTAGATTGGAGGCTTTTGAAATGTGGGTGTGGAGAAGAATGGAGAAGGTGAAATGGACCGAAAGGAAAACAAATGAGGAAGTACTAGAAATGGTGGGGGAGGAGAGGGGTTTGTTGAGAGAAATCCTATGGAGGCAAGAAAAATGGATGAAAGGCGTATTGAGCGGTAGTGGAATGTTGAAGAGGGTAATAGAGGGGAGAATTTTGGGCAAGCGAGGTAAGGGTAGGAACAGGATAGGGATGTTGGACGGGATGAAGGGAGGAAAGAAGTACGCAGAGATGAAGAGGGACCTGATGTAGATTAGTTTGCTAGATGGGGAGTCACAAAATGTTTATTTGATAGTTGTGTCCATCCAAAAACCTACCTTAACCGGTAGATTACCTAATAATAATACATATATAGATGATTTCTTCGAAGTAACACGGAAGTGTTGAATAAAAAACTTAGACAGTAACACACAGCACGAGAACACATAAAAAAAGAGCACTCACAATAATATCTTGATAATTTCGACGGACTCGAGCTCCGTCTTCTTCGGAAGATAAGATATGACAGTCATATCTTATCTTCCGAAGAAGACGGAGCTCGAGTCCGTCGAAATTATCAAGATATTATTGTGAGTGTTCTTTTTATGTGTTCTCGTGCTGTGTGTTACTGCCTAAGTTTTATATACATACATATATATATATACATATATATATATAAGAATACATTACATGTAAGTTTCTTAAGCCTACAAACAATTTTTTACAAGTCCTCTAAACATTCCCTAAATTAAACTAAATTAAATTACATAAACATAGCAATCAACCCGAAGGTCGGTTTGGTAGATGATGGTAGAGTTCACGCGGTATTAAGTCCGACACGGTGTGAAATTCACATATCAAGGTAGGGGGGTCAGTTCATTTCCCTGTGTCGAAAGGCATGAGATTTTTAGGTTGAACCCAGTGATATTGAAAACGAACTTTTCGAACGAACGAAATCAAAGAAAGATCTATCTAAGAAATGCAATAATCTACCTTGTAATTTCTCATGATATTCTGTTGAATAGTTCGCGTCTTAAAAAAGGGGACAAGTAAACTGTTTAAGTGCAGGTGGTTAAAATTTAAGTTCTCTACAGCGTAAGATTTCATTCTCTTCCACCTCAGTTGTATCACATTAAATCACCCAATCAAAATTCTATTCCATCGGCAGCAACGAGTGGTAAATACGAATGGCCATTTCCTATCTCCCGCAAAATATCAATTTACGATTTTCGCAATGACTATACCCACTACGAAACTGACATTCTTTCCATTTCCATCTTCCCCGCCGACACGAATTAATAAAAATGACCCAAAATGATTACAATCGCAACCAGATGTTGCGATGTTGGTGGCGCGCGCGAGAGAAAAGAACTCGTGGACTCCTGGAGGGAATTGGCGAAGCTGATTGACCCTCATCAAGAATCGTCGAACGAAAACACGGCCTTTTATATGGGCACCACTCACGCGTAATGGTCGAGATCTATCTTTAAGGGGAAAGGAAGAGCATCTCCATGGAGTGGCCTAACTCGTGAGTGGAATCCATTGGGTACGTCCGAGAGAATACTTTGTCGGAGATTGACTAAATTTGGCACTAAAGTGATGAGTCTACCTCTGAATTGTTGTACTAAGGTATCCTAGCTTGAGATGAATGCCACTTTTACGTGACTGACATTTTACATTAAAAATACTTTCCGTTACCTGAAAAATGAATCCTCTCTTACCTTCAATGCAGAATAAATGGATATGAAATTGAAGTAATCCATGACATTTTACCTTCTTACACTTGGCTTTGTTTCATATTATGACGCGTTATCAGAAGCACAATAAGCGTCAATATAACGTATACGTCCGTTATAGCAATATCCTTATATCGTTAATATGTCTTAAGTCTAGCGATGACATAAACAGTTTACAGAGTTTCATTACCTTCTAAGAAAACGCGTTCACCGTGATATTTACTCTTTCAGTTTCAGTACCATTGAACAGTGTGATTTAGAGGAGACTTTGACGCCGTCACATCGTTGAGATTACTTACACCTTATTTTTAATGTCATCCTCCTCCCCATTTAATCATGATTATACATTGAAGCAGAATTGGCCAAAAAAGTGAAAATACTCAACCAAAGTAAAAAAAATTCAGGCGTTTATTTGAATTGTTATAGTTTATATAAATATCGAAACAAATTTTAAAATTGGAATCCTATTTGTGGAACAAAAAAATTTATTTTTGACAAATTCTAATTCACATACGCACAGGCAGATCAAGAAAGGATTACGCATGATATGCTTCGCTTAATCAACACGAAGCCCGGAAGAACATTCGTAAATTTTTGATGTGAGTCATATTCACAAATCTGCAAGTTCCACGCATAATTACCCAAACGCACACCACTGTGCAGTACCAAAAGGCTGCACGAGGGTACTTTCTTTTTTTTTTTGTCACCTCCCGCCGGAAAATTCGCCTCGGCCGGTGCTCCTCAATCGCGACACGTCTATTTGTACGAGCAATAACTGAAGTTGTTCTGAAGGGAAGACTCGCTCCACCCTGGGAGGAAGCTCTCGGCCGTTCATTCTCCTGCTCCCGATTTCTCAGTCTCTCTCTCTCTCTGTCTCTCGCTCTTTCGATGATTCTGTTTACCAAAGGGGGTATTTGGGCCAAATCCGACGGATTGTCGTCCCCATGACGACCCGGTTCCACCCTTCACTTCCCCCCTCCGTAACCACGCCTAGTGACCCATCTTTCCACGGCGTCTCCTCAAAGGGTCGCGGGAGGATAGAGGAGTGAGCTTGCGATGAAGGAGGACGATAAGGGAAACCAAGCGACACACACACACACACACAAACACAAACGATATGACGGCTGGCAGAGAGTGGCCTGGATGGGATGGACGCACTGGCGGCGGTGAAACATCCCGAATGAAGTAAATTAGGTCATGGAGAGGAAGGGGATCTCCCGCCCGATCGAGGGTCGTCTCTTCGCCGCTAAGTCACGCGAGGCATCGCGACAATAATCCCCGGCGTCACGAAACGCTCCTCGCAATCCCATTGTTTCGCGAGAAGATGGCGGAAGGGAGGGAGGTAATTTCGTTCACGATGCGGACCCCATGCTATTAGAAGTGCCGAATGAAAAGCCACCACTAGCGTGAGTGCGACTTCCAGGGGGGATATTTGAGGCGATAGTATGTAGTTAAAAGCTGCTATATGAGACCTTGTTTGATGAAAAATACGTCCACACTTGATAAGAAACTGCCAGAAGAAATAACACAGAACTCTAACCTAGTATTTTTTCACGAGTTTATCTGAAATGAAATATGATTTTTGAAAGAGTGACGGTTCAATTTTAATTCCAGAGCTACCACGTCACATTGCGAATATAATACAATATTTTTATATTTGATAATTTTTCTTCGCTCGTGTATGCGCAAACAATTTTCTTTGGTGAAATTAAATGCACCTACCTGTGTAATATGAATTACTTGATACTGAACAACCAGCGACAAAATACTACGAGAATATGGGAATGTTTTATGTTTAATCCATAAGGAAGCATTTTGGTATAAATTCAATCAAACACATAAATAATAATAATGAGCTCTACTCTACTAAATTTTCCTCAGCAAGTACTTGCTAGTGCCCGCTTAAACATCTCAAAATCGTTTGAATTTGAAAACATCCTCGAATAATAGGAGTTCCACACCCTAGGACTTAAAGCGGGAAGTGGAAAAGTGTCATCTACGTACGATTCAGTTTACTGCATTCCGAGCAGCAGAGTTTCTCCAATCATCCCGCCTCCTATTCGACCCTCATTTACTTTTCACAATGAGTCTAAATATACTTATTTACGTTTCGTCTCCAAACTCCTGCGTGAGGCTGTCATCCCACGTGATGGTAAGGAAAAGCTTGCTTATCAACAACCCGCCTTTCATGTCACCCCCAGGTGTGTTTTCTGGTTTTATTCCGGGGCAGTGTTGCAAACCCACCGATTTCAAAATCAGATCCTTCTCCCCTACCTCTCTTCTCTCTCTCCTCCCATTCTCTCACCACAAAACGTCTCCAAAAAGAAGGCTATAATTGTCACGCTCGTAGCTGACAATGTCATGTGATAACATTAGGTTTCCAGCTTCTTTTGCATGATTCCTTAATAAACCTTACAAGAATACCACACTATTATTCGTCTGCTGTGGACAACCGCTACCGGCAGACAGTACCAACATAGACTTAAGGAAAAGGTTGATAAACGCATGCAGTTTACTCTTTTAAGGCTTTGATATGTGGACACTGGGAATGACAGAGAAAAGAAAATTGAAAGCGATGTAAATGTGTTGCCCCTGGAGAATGATGCCTATAAAATATAAATACATAGTAAAAAATGAAGAACTACTTCGAAGGGAGGTGAAGAGGTTTGCATATGGGATAAAAGTACAAGGAGAGGATTAAATTACGACATAACTAAAATTTGCTAAATTACGACATAACTAAAAAGAAAACGTGAAGGAAAAGAAGGTCCGCTATCCATTTTTTCCTATAATATTTACAATATGAATTAGGCTGCAGAATTTCATGTATTTCATGTTTCAACTGTTATTTACTTCCATTTTACCACTTGAATCATTCCTGGTTTCTTTCCAAAATTGGGATTATGGATATTAATTAAGAACGAACTATATGTTTATTTAATTGCTGTGTTATTCAGTTATTCTATTATATTCACCAATTCCCATGGAGTCTTTTAACCGATTCGTTTTACCTAGAAGATCATCTGTCAGTTGAGAGCTCCCCTTTATATTGAAAAAAGTTTTTAAAAAATTACTCGTAGAATTTACATTGAGAAGATGTAAATTGCGATTACTATATAAAAACAAATAATTGTTTACACAATACTTTATCTATTTGACTCAACTCATGAATAATGCAAATTTCCCTTAAATAGTCAACCTTAAGAACCTGGAAATAACTGATGAAATAGGGCTACCTAAGAGAACTACATATATTTTATAATAAGGAGAAATCAATAATAAAAACATTGTAACGGTAGTGCGAGAAAGAATCTACAAAAGCGAAAAACATTACTAACTTTGGAAATAGGCCGCTCTCCCTTTATCTGCTTATAGATAAAAAGTGGATGCAATATCAGAAGGAATGAAAAGAAATCCTAAGCCTCAGTCGCTGGGCACGAGCGTGCCTGAGTATTTATGCTATGCAATCAATCCAAATTCACATCGAAATCCTGCATATCACGATCATTTTTGGCGAAAATTCTAAACTTCAGAAAAAATTATTCGATTTTTTGTTCAAATATTCATCCAAAGTACATACGACTACATATCTTTCCTTTTTAAGTATATATAACGATCTGAAGTTCACAAAATATGGTCTGATAATACTTTTCAAAAAAAAAAGAATTTCCCCGATGAAGAAACGGGACCGACAGTTCGTTTAAATAACGCAGCTAAGGTTGGACACCATGAATACATTCCGTGCTTTCCAATTTCCTCCAAGTAAGCACTTCTTCCCATTTCAAATATTACCTGAGAACGTTGGGAATGTTCAAATATTATCTGAGGAAAGAAGTTGGAGGTGATTCAGGTACAAAACTATAAAAAGTAGGTGAGTAACAGTGTCAAATGTTTTCAACAGAGGTTTATTTTTGGTCCAGATTTGGGAGGTGAAACTTAATCAACACTCATGAAATCTGACAAATAGTATAAACTAAAACATGATTAAGTTCTTTTCCTAACATCCACCCACTGATTATTTTTTCAGAAGTTAATGGTTCATGAGTTTATTTTAGTATTCTGCGAATTTTCAGACATGAATTGGGAATCCTAAGAATCAGTCGCAAAAAATCCGGTACTACTTTTTAAATTTTTACCCAATTCTTTTGTGCAAGAGAAAAAGTTATCGCTTTCATTAGCAAAAATATTATCTGATAATATAAGTAAAATATACTTCTAATCAATGAAGTTTTTATCCAAATCCAATATTTTTTGCAAGCCGGCCTCGATGATTCGGATTAGGTCTAGTCTAGCCTACTAATCCACAGAGATCACGAGTTCGAACCCCGCCCAGGTCATTCATCCAGGGTTTTAGTTTAAAAAAATATATTTGTCGTATATAGTTCATTATAAAGCGGGGGGCCGCTTCAATGTACAGGGAGGGCCTTAAAACACCTAATTTTGCCGTCAAAATGAGATAGAATTAGATTTATCCGGGAGAGCTAAAATTAGACCCGCCTT